>JAUNZO010002524.1:0-41706 GCA_031894775.1 Chloris gayana | reverse complement strand
TTGCATCAAGCAGATAAATGTAAGGTATACATAAAGATTATACCGGTTTATTATGTAACAATTTAGATTAGCCATTTCAACACGAGCACAACAATTCAACCCGATTCGATGGTGTTGGACTTGGACCAAGATAAGTGCGGTGCACTTTGGGCCCGATTGGTTGTCTTCTCACTGGGCCTGGCTCGCATATGAGAACCAGGTTCCCCACCAACAGCCGAGAAGATGCAACCGGGCCATGATTGGTTGGCGTTTTTAGACATCCAAACCGACCGAGACACCGATTGGTTAACCGGTTACATGCCGAGATTCAAATATGAGATGCAAGAAACCATGTTTGGTTGGCTGCATACAAGAGGTTCTCGGTTACCTCATGCAAATAATGGTGCGATTACCACCCACAAGAGTTCAAATGCTACACTTCGACCAATGATGTAACATACAAATCTAATAATACAAGATGTACCAAAGTAATAATACAATGACTACACTCCGAACTAGAATTAGGCCATCCTTCCATGACAATCTAAACATCTTTGGACTCGTTACAAGGCATAGTAAGAACTAGTTTGTTTTCATGACCATAAAATGCCTTGAAAGCATCATCTCTAGACTTGTACCCTTGATAGCACGCACCTTTGTATCCATTGATCCGATCATGGCATTCTTTCCAGCTGGAGAAGACTCAGCTTTGGCGGCCTTTATGTACCACATACCAGGTCATAACTGGTAAGGAAAACAAGAGGAAGATAGAGAAATTAGTAACAAAACAGGGAAAAAGTATCATTGGCCATGGCATGTGCTCGGAAATATATGTTAGTTACAACAATAACATCATTGGCCATAGACACATGCTCGAAATAAGGAGGAATGTAACAATATCATCATTGGCCATGGACATAGCTCAGTAAAACAGTAACAAATAACATCATTGGCCATGGAAAAAAGCATAGAACAGAGTAACAGATCAACAAAGCATCATTGGCATAAGGGCATGAATAAAGTTTGGTTGATCCAATAAAGTCTTTGATGCAAGTACATAACCAAGTAGAGTAAGAGATGTAGAACATATATATAGTTGTTCTATCAATAGAGTAGGAACTAGAAGCTAAGGTCAGCTGAATTAGTTGTTAGCTACACAAAAGAATGCAGGATCATATCAACCGCACAAAAGAGGGAACCACCAGGATGCCATCACCATCACCACCCAAAAGCCACCCAAAATAAGCAGCTAACAAGCAGGTCGACAAATGCATCACTATGGATCAACCAAAGAATAGCGAAGCATGAGCAAGCTCACACATAGTAGTGCTTGGCCAAGAAAGTCCTCGACCATAGGACACGGTGAGCATCTCGTCATCCCGACAAATGCAAGTGCCATGAGCCCCGTTATCCAGCAGGTGTGAGTATGCCACAATCAAGGCCTCCTCTCGTGAAACCAGGCATGAACATCACCGCACCATATAGGTCGTGGTGGGAGTCCTCAACTCCGGTCTCACGGATAGCCTCAAAGAACATTGTTAACTCGTAGCAGTCATGCCGCTCATGACATGCATGTCCTCATCACCGATCATGCACCTCTTCCTCTTGTGCCCTGCAGCAGAACCACTAGGACCAAGCACCAAGCACCAACAAGACAACCACCGTAAACAAGATTACTCAACGAAGCAGCCTTGGCTGACTCACCAACTACCTTAGCTTCATCGAGGCTTAAGAGAGCTCTCAAGAAAGTCGGATGGTGAACCCAAAGGCTCACTAGAGCCCATGGCAAACTTGCCTCGTTGCAAGTCCATTGCCAAAGATGACCTCCATCTCCTTGTAGTTCTCAATGGGCTTGTTAAGCAACTCAAGCATCTTTAGGGTGTGCCCGAAAGTAACCACCAAATGGTCGGTTCTCAATTGCAAAGAACAATGCATTAAGGTAATGAACAATGCAATGAATGATGTTGAAAAATTACCTTGACATGCCCATTGTAGTGCTCATCTTCCGGAGATATCACGTAGTTGTCTTGATCCCACAAAGCACCACTAAGTTCCCTTAGTTTGGTGATCCTCATCCACCTCTCGCCTCCACTTCCGAAGATGGTTGTAAACTTGGGTCCCAGTGACCTCATTTCCAGTGAATTCATGGAGGTCCTTAGCCACTTGATTAAGGTGCACTTCCTTGAAGCCCTTGTCGGTTCTCACCCCAGTAGTGATTAACCGACGTAACCGACGTAGCACAAACCCGGACATGACATTGGTCCATCTCATGGATCGCCTACCTCTGCGCCCTGCGGCTGCTACAGCTGGAGCACCCTCGGGCATTGGAGCACCTGCGCGGCGCCGCAACAGGCTGAGCACCAGCTGGGACAACAAGCATCAACCTCAGCAGCCAAGTCAAAAAGAGCCAATTCCTTAGCCACTTCCTTTTCCATGTCCTAATGCCAATGGTTGAACCCCACTTGAGTTAGGTAAAAGAAAAAGCAGATTCATCATTGCAAAATGTCCATGGCCTCAAGTAAAAGGGAACTAGTATTCATCATTGCAAAATGTCCATGGCCTCAAGTAAAAGGGAACAAGTATTCATCATTGCACAATTCCATAGCCTCAATTAAGATAAAAAATAAACATCATCATTGCACAATGCCATAGCCTTAAGTAAGATCAGAAATAAACATCATCATTGCACAATGCCATAGCCTCAATTAAGATCAGAAATAAACATCATCATTGCATAATGCCATGCCTCAAATTAAAGAAAGTAAATAAACATCATCATTGCATAATGCCATGCCTCAAATTAAAGAAAGTAAATAAACATCATCATTGCATAATGCCAAAGCCTCAATTAAATAAACAAAATTACACATCATTGCATAATGCCCATGTCTCAAGTTAAACAGTCATCATCATTGCATAGTACCAGATTACAACACAAGGAAGAACTGAAGTAAGTCTAGGTACGATAGTTGCCCCTATTTGCCAACATCCGATTGGCAAAATCATCTCTAATAGAAGCCCAAGCAGCATTGTCGGGAGTTTCAACAGAATGACTAGATGGGAGATTGTTATTGGGCTCCCAAGTAGACTCAAGTGGAATAACCTCATCTACACCATACTTGAAACCGCATCTAGGCCTCCTAGTGGGTTTTGGGTGTTTTGATGACAACACGATTAAAGAGTTAATGTAATTTGCTTGAGTTGTAACAGGAATATGTCTTGTAAAATTATTGTGAATATTATTGTATCAAGACATGGATGTATATGGATATTTCACATGTATATTCTTGTATTCCATATGACAAAGAATATGATGAAGATGAAGCTACATGGATGATCAATATTGAAAAATATTATACCATGTGTCACATGAAGAAAAATGAAGCTTGTTGATATATCTCATATTGGACAATGAAAGTATCACCATACTCATATTGGTGACTCAACTCTTGGTGTCTAATCAAGCAAGCAATATATATTACAACGAAAATCAATACAACATGAAGATAAATATCAAGTGTGTGCTAATGGATGATACAAAGAAATGTGTGGATCTTAATGGTAAGATTGATGAAGGATTAGCAAGGACTTGGCTACGATGGACCATACATTGGAGAAGGGCAAGCAAGTGGCTTGGCGCCGAAGAACCTTTGTGGTGGAGAAGAGCAAGTGGATGTTGAATCCGACGAATCAAAAAGGCCATGGAAGATTGCATATTTCCTAGTGTCAATTATTTATGAATCAAGAAAGAAGAGGTGACATGGATAAAATATAGAGTTTTGTCTATTTGATGATAAAGTCCATGGTCATCAGCTCAAGGTGGATATGCTCAAGTAAAGAATTGTTGCCAACCCTCAAGAAGCAAAATATGAAGAATTTCGGCATATGTCTCTATCACAAGCTCAAGTGGAAGAAAAATAGCTTTTATCTATTTCTTGAGTATAGGAATGCCGTACTATCAAAAGAGATGCAACATGTGTTGAATGACGATGTTAAAGTGCTCAAAATCCTAGAGAGAAACCAATCCGAGTGACCTAAACCCTAAGCGGTGTGTTCTGTCGGGTTAAGTAGGTCGGACCGCCCGTCAAGGAGGTCGGACCGCCTTGAACCGAGTTTTTGGGTTAGTAGGTCAAGGAGGTCGGACCGCCCTGTCAAGGAGGTCGGACCGCCTTGTACTAAGTTTTCCGGGTCAACTTCTTGGTTAGTGAGTTTTTGGCCTTAGAAGTGAAGCATAGTTAGTATGAGTGGGTTGAGCAATCAAGTTTGTGGTTTGTGGAGGTTTTCGTGTCAAGTGGTTGGTTTCTCGCCGGTGCAAGGCGGTCGGACCGCCTCGTCAAGGTGGTCGACCGCCCGAGCTCGACAGGTCTAACGGCTAGTTTTTGAAACAGACCTTTAAATAGCCCTCCACCTCTCCCTTTGGTTGCTCGCTGGTTCTTGCCCGACTCTATAGCATTCCAACGGCCATTTGAGCTCTCCCCAACCTCTCTTTGTGAGATCCAAGTGATTTGAGCTAAATCATTTAGTTGGGTTGAGAGATTTGAGTGTGTGAGTAAAAGTGAGCAAATCCTAAGCCTTGAGCACTTTAGGCTACATCAAGCAACTCGTGATTCATTTGTTACTCTTGGAGGTGAAAACCTCCCGCACGGCTAGGCGTCGTTCCTAGAGCTCCCAAGCTTGTGGTGAGCCTTGGGAAAGTTTGTGAAGGTTGTGATCTTGCCTCCGGTGTGGAAAAGATCAAGATAGTGGATTGAGGGAAGTGGTTGAAAGAGACCCGGCTTGAAGCGTGCTAGTGAGCAGCTCAAGCTTCCTCAAACGGAGACGTAGGGATCACGTTGAGGTGATTCCGAACTTCGGTAAACAAACTCATGTGTCTCCGTCTCCCTTGCTTTCCTTGTTTTCTAGCTTATACCCGTGCTTCCGCTTCGATCTACTTTGGTGTGCTCATTTGTGTGCAGATACTTCGTGTATGTGCTAAGAAAAACCTTTGTAGCATCACCTCAAGTTTTGGTTTGAGCTAGAATTCATTTTGGAGAGCCGACATGTTGCTCACGGAGGCCGACCGGGTTGAACTAGGGTGCACTCAGCTCTGCCTATGCAAGGAGGTCCGACCGGGTTGACAAGGAGGTCGACCGGGTTGAACTAACCCGTGCGAAAAAGTTGTGTTAATTTCAGGTTTCGCCTATTCACCCCCCTCTAGGCGACATCAAGGTCCTTTCAATTGGTTTCGGAGCCTAATCTCCTAATTAGGCTTAACCACTTGGAGAAACGACGATGTCGCATCCTTGGGTCTTCACACCTTCAATTGAGGTACCTCGTTTTCATGGAGCAAACTTTGCTCTATGGAAAACTCTCATGTCTTCGTACCTTCGTGAAATGAGCTCTCAAATTTGGTGGATCGTAGATATAGGCTTTTCTCATGCCTTAGAGAGATCCTCTCTAACTAGTGCGTAAAAGAAATGCTTATATCTCGAAGCTCGTGCATATTACACTTTGTCTAGTGCTTTGAGTGCGAAGTAGACAACACACTCCTTGAGAAGCACGGCTGCCTAAAGACTCGCACATTCACTTTGGAAGGCACTTGGGGAAACATATGGCTCATGCAATCAAATGGTGTCATTGCTAGAGCATGAGCCTAAGCTCACACCTACCTCAACGACCACTAATGAGCATCATCACCCAAGTAAAGAGTCTACCACCAAGAGCACCTCGCTCTCGTCCAAGAGTCATGAATCATGTGTCATGACCGAAGAAAATGAGAGTGAAAATGATGAAGATGGCTTTGTGTCCAACAACATAAGCA
Organism: Chloris gayana; assembly: GCA_031894775.1. Taxonomy (NCBI): domain Eukaryota; kingdom Viridiplantae; phylum Streptophyta; class Magnoliopsida; order Poales; family Poaceae; genus Chloris; species Chloris gayana. The sequence continues at coordinate 35,927 of JAUNZO010002524.1, read as the reverse complement.
AGAAAGACTTGCACAAAGTCATGCAGCTCGTAGCGAGGATTCAAGAGCAAGAGAGGCAATTAGAGAAGCAAGAAGACTTTCTCATTGACAAGATGGAAGAGCTCAAGACTCTACATGAAGAACATGAGAAACTCAACAAATCGCACACCTCCTTGATCGGTAAATATGAAAAACTAGAAAAGGAGTATACTTGTGCTATTAATGCTTCTTCTTGTGCTGCAGCCCTAAGGAAAGAAAATGAGGATCTCAATGATCAACTTGAAGTGCTCACAAGCAAGCATGTGGTGATGCAAAAAGATCATGAAGAGCTCATACGCTCTCATGAAACACTTCAAGACTCATATGCTATGCTACAAGTGGCTCACGAGGTTGTAGTAACATCGGTGAAACATTCTCAACCTCTCACACAAAAATGCACATGCTCACAAAAGTCAAATGAATTTATTTGTGCTAACTCTTGTTGCTCTCAAGGCCAATATTCAAGTGTTGAGCAAACCATTGTAGAATCTTGTGATGACTTCATAGCTCAAGAAAATGATCAATTAAAGCTAGAAGTCAAGAGACTTGAAGATGAAGTGGCTAGGTTGAAGGGTAAGGCCCAAGTGCAGCCATCCCAAGATAACCGTGACAACATGGTGAAGAAGCTTGAGGTGGGAACAACCGTTGCTAGGCCTCACTCTCAACCAAACAACAAGTCTCTCGAAGCACAAGAAGCAAGAAAAGGCAAAGAAGAATCTTGACCATATCCAATGCTACGGTGCAATGATATGGGTCATTATTCATTCATGTGCTCAAACAAGATTCAAAGCAAAACCAAGGTGTCCAGAGGACAAAGAAGATCAAACAAAGCTATTGTGTGCTTTGGATGCAAGAGCAAGGGCCATATGATCGTGGAATGCCCAAATGTCTCAGCTGGTCGGAAAACCCGGCTCAAGGCGGTCAGGCTGCCTTGACAGGGCGGTCAGACCGCCCTAGCACCGGTTCCGACCATATCAAGAATTTGGACAAGAACAAAAACAAGCCCATTGCTTCTAGGACGAGACAAGGCCAACAAAAAGCACAACTCAAGCAAGAACAAGAGATGGCCTCCAAGACCAAAAGAAGAGTGTGCTACACATGCCGGCTCAAAGGACATCAAAGTAAGAATTGTCCAAATGGTAACAAATCTGAGCCTAAACTTGTCAATTCTGCTTCTACCACTAACGGAAATGCAAAAATGGACATTAGTGTTAGAAGGGTGATTAGTTCACCATATGTTAGCACTACATCCATTTGGGTGCCTAAATCTTTATCGACTAACCTTGGAGGACCCAACAAGTTTTGGGTACCAAAAATTGCTTGATCGAGCTTTCAGGGATGATGAGATGCATTGGAGACTTGACACATCAAACAAAGCGAATTGAAGTTCAAGTAGTCAAGTTCCATGAGTATTTGTTCAATATCCTACCCAATGACATCTCAAGATATAAGTGTATGGTGCAAATGAATGTTGAGAAGAAAGAGCAGGACAAGAATCAACAAATGTGCAATCTGTCATTCAACCCGGTCAGAGCTGCTACGACAAGGCGGTCATACCGCCTTGAAGTTGAAAATTTCAGATATTCCCAATTTGTTTGAAGACCGGAGTGATTCTTGTTCCCTCCACACCTGAATGAGTATATTCTTACTTACTCTTCTCAACTTATTTACTTGTGACCAAGTTATGGTTTGAACTCCATATAATTCTTAATTGAATATGTATGCAAAATTATGACAATTCAAAAGCTTGGCATGCATTAAGGAGGAGTTTAAATTATAACTTTGGTCTAAGAGACTAATGTTCATTCTAGCATGTGTGTAGTCTCACATGGAAGAGTGTGTCTCTCTCGGTATGCAAAAGAGGAGAAATTAGTCTCCATGGAATTTGTGCCACTTGGGCCTCTCATCATTGACTTCATTGAGTGAAGCTCCTGTTAGATGGGATGGCATGTACATCAATTGTGAATGGCTTAAATTGTTGGTTATTCTTCGCGGAATGAAGAAATTGATGGTTGTGGCAAATGTATATTTTTAGGTTTCTGTTTCTTTTTCTTATCCTATGCATCTAGGCCTTTGCATGTTTAGGGTGTTTTGAGCTTACAATTGATCCAAGTCTTGTTGAGTGTATGTCACTTGATAAGATTGAGTATCTTATATATTTTGTTTATACCTTACCCACGGACTTGACATATGTTAAGTCAAGGATAAATTCAAATGAAAGGTATAAGCTAAATATGCTAAAGGGACTCCTTGGATGTTGTTTTTGCTTCTGAGTGCTCTAGTGTAAATGTTTTTGAAAATCTACCTAGACTTGCTAGGTTGAGTGATTTTTCAAAATATTGGTATTTTTCGGTCTCAGTGACCATATCGATTCATCATGGCCATTGTTCACCTTGTTTGTTTGATGGTCGGCTATGAATGAAAAGACACTCTCAAGTTCACAATTTCATCTCCTTGAAAATTTCCTATCCCCATGTTTGGTGTCAAAAATAAATCCCAAGATGACTGAATAAGAAGGACTAAAATTTCTTGCAAAAGTGGTCCTAAGGTGCTTGAAATGGAGGGACACACAAAAGAATAAGTGTCGAAGAAACCTAGTGCAAATTCCATCTCAAAATCCAAAAATACCAACTCATATTTAGAGCCATCGGACAATGTCCTAAGCCCATCGGATTTTTCTATCGAATCACGGAATGTTGCACACCCCGAAAAATCTCTAAGTCTTGGATCCATCGGACAATGTCCTAAGGCCATCGGATTTTTCCATCGGATCACGTGAATGTTGCACACCCCGAAAAATCTCTAAGTCTTGGATCTATCGGACAATGTCCTAAGGTCATCGGATTTTTCCCATCGGACAATGTCCTAAGCCCATCGGACATTGTCCCGAGCCATCAGCAAATCTCAAAAAATTGCTAAGTCTTGAACTTCATCGGACAAAATACGATAGCTATCGGACAATGTCCGATACTTCCATGTCGGACAAAATCCGGACACCTTCGGATTATTTCATCGGACTTCCTGTCGGACAATGTCCGACCCCCATCGGACAATGTCCGACGTAGATCGAGCCAACGACCCTTTTTATTGCCCCGGCTATAAAAGGAAGGACCTTCCTCCTTTTGGCCGTTTGACAACTCCCCCACTTCGAAAAACAGTACCCAACTCTCTCCCAAACACCCCCAACTCGTCTCCACTTCGTTCTTTGAGCTCCCAATGGCGATTTGATGATTTCTCCATGAAATCCCTCCTCTCCTCCATGGTTTAGGCGGCCCTACGTGCGGTCAAGCCGGATCCGAGGCCGGCTCCTCCCAAAAGTTTTGTGTTTCCTCTCTCCAAAAGGTATTCAAACCGTTTTCATTCCGATCTCCTCATAGAGAGTTGCTCCTCAAGGTTGCTGCCATGAAATCATCTTCTAGCATGCCTAGGACCTCCCCGTTGAAAGATTATGCATTCCCTAAGTAAACATTGCTCAAATTCATGGTAGACAATTTCTGTCTGTTCGGGCGGTCGGACCGCTGACACACCCGGTCGAGCCGGGTTGTGAACACAAAAATTAGTGTCTCCTAAAATTTGATCAATTTTCCTATTATTGCTAATCTATTTCATGGAATCCAACAACTCTCTTGATAATAGAGTTTATCCATCTTTCACTCACACAAAATCGAAAGTGAAAAATTGTGTACTGTACGGGGCGGTCGGACCGCCTTGCAAGGGCGGTCGGACCGGATTGCCCTGTACAGAAACATCGATTCTTCACAATTTGACCTTTGTGACCCTCATATCAAAGTCTATTCGATTCCCGAGGTCTTATACACGATTTGTTGATATCTATATCTCAGGAAATCATAATGCCATGGTCAGGAAATGAAAGGAGGAAGAAGGGGAGATTTGATTCCGAAGCAAGTGGCAGCTCTAGAGATCCTAAACGAAAAGCTGCAGCCGAGGATGAAGAAATGTTTGAGGCCACTAGTGATGAATCTAGTGGTGATGAGGATGAGGAAGAGATTGAGGATGAAACTTATCGAGTCGAGAAAAGAGGATCTTGCTGCAGCGGAAGAGGCCGAGGAGAGTGAGGAAAATGATGATGTGGGTGATGAGGATAATGATGAAAGTGAGGAGGAAGAAATTGATGGTGAGGAAGATGAGATGATCATAAGCAAAGTTGCAAAATCAGTATATCCTCAAAAACCAATCTTGAGGTCTCCAAATAGACCTCCCACTCTTATGCCAATAGATTATCGAGTCGGAGGATCAACAAAGACTGTGACGAAGATAAGAAAGAAAAATCCATACCAATCGTTTAAGGAAAATGGCATGGACTACCGGTTTCACAATTGTTTTCAGCAAGACTATTATGAAACCATTTTGAAAAACAAGGATACAGGTTGTGTCGGAGGCTCGGTGGATTGACTGGTATCATTTGGAAAATCAAAGTAATCCAATATTTGATGATGTTATTGCAGCTTGTGAGAAGACTCACATCAAGAATTTGATGGGTTTCAAATATGACTCGGAACAATGAGATCATTGATCAATTCTATGCGACAGTCTATTTTGAGGAAGAAGGAGGTGAAAAGAAGATGCACTTGGATGACAGAGGGTATGGTGTATACAATCACATACGGTAGGTTTGCACGAATATTCGGATTTGGGCAAAGTGATTCTAAAAGATTCGGAATCCACAGTAAGGATCCACTACCAAAGGAGCAAATGAGGTTTATGTATCCTCCAAATGAATTAGATAAGGTGGGACTGGTAAAAGGCATGTACACCTATTACTCGGTGTTGAATAGGATGTTTAGAAAGACCCTCTCACCTAGAGATGGAAACCCCTCGGACATCACTCTCTATTCAAAGAATTTGCTAGCAAGGATGAGAGATGGAGGTTAGCCTTTCCGTGTGATGGACTTCATTTGGGAGGAGATCAAGGCAACTTCCATGGACCCTCAAAAGTCATGTGGTTTTGGTCCTTACCCGATGTTCATGATTGAGGAGACAACAAGATATAATTATCCCATAGAACATCCTCCCGCACACGAGGCCTCCGAGACTTATTCCAGCAAAACATCCCATTGTGAGAATGCCTACACCTCCGCCTCGATCCACAGCAGCAACAAGATGATGACATTCAACCGGAGCTGCAGCTGGAACAGCTTCAACCCGGTCGGACCGGGTCAGCAGGGCGGTCGAGGCCGCCCTGGAGGGGCACCGGCAGGATGCCAACCCGGTCGGACCGGGTGAGCAGGGCGGTCGGACCGCCCCGCATGGCCGCTGGGGCGGTGGCTCGTCCCGCCATCGCGAAAAATCGACATCTCCAATTAAGAAAATTTTCAACATGATTTTTGGAATGTGCAGAACTCAACATGTCTGTGGAAACCCGTGATCGACCGTAAAGAGCGGATTTGGGTAGAAGAATTAGAAGAATTGAGAGAGCCCAATTTCCGGATGATCCTCCCTCACCGGTTAGACAAGAAGAAGAACGGCCACCAACCCCCTAATGGAAAGGTACCACGGATGGCAAACAGAAGATTATTACTCTCGGATTCATGGTTCTAGCGAGTAGTGGTGGACATGGTGGTTTGGGTATGCCTAGTGATCCGACGGTCGGTGGTTGTGTGCCACCTCACGACGACATGTATAATGATCCTCCTCCACAGTTCACTCGGTTTGAATCATCTTCACGGTTTGCACCGCCTCCTCCTCCACATCGGTCACAACAGGAATTATCTCAAGAGGAACCAGCTAGGCGCAGGTGCATTTGAAGAATTCGGTGTTAATCTCTTCCAGCAGGATCCCAAAGATCAAAGTGGTAGTGGCTTTCGAGTGAAGCACGGACACCCCTTCGGACTACCTTTTCTTCTTTTTGGATGATTGTTGACAAAAGGGGGAGAAGAAAAGGATTAAAGCTTCAGCATTTCAGATTGGGAAGAAGAAAATGATCAAAGGAGATGGGGAAGAAGAAAATGATCAAAGGAGCAGAAAGGGTAAAAAATGTGTTTTCAGCCTGTGTAAGGCGGCCGGACCGCCTTGGTAGGGCGGTTAGACCGCCCTATCCTCTCGTCCGCCAAGAGAAGGGCGGTCAGTGCCGCCTTGATCTGTTTTCCAGATTTGAAGTCTTGTATCATTTCGTTCCTTCTTCGTGAAACTTGTTGGACTTGAGAACAAATAATTGTAATGTGTGCTATGTGTGTTTGTAAACCTTAATTTTTCTAAGGAATATTTGTGCTAGTGTGAAATGCATGAGTTGAATGGTGTAATGTTTGTTGCTCCTTCTTTTTCTTTTTGCTTCGTGCTTGATCATGCGCATCACGTACTATCACATCACACGTTTATGCACCCCACGGAAGCGATGATATAGGGGGAGCTCCATGTTTTTTATTAAATATGTGCTTTTGGCATTTTAAGCCAAAATTGAAATTTCATTCATATGCACATATTTAGGGGGAGCTTTAAGTATATCACTACATCCGAAAGCCTTTTATGTTTTTATTATGAAGCTTTAATCGGTTTGTCATCAATCACCACAAAGGGGGAGATTGAAACCGCATCTAGGCCTCCTAGTGGGTTTTGGGTGTTTTGATGACAACACGATTAAAGAGCTAATGTAATTTGCTGAGTTGTAATAGGAATATGTCTTGTAAAATTATTGTGAATATTATTGTATCAAGACATGGATGTATATGGATATTTCACATGTATATTCTTGTATTCCATATGACAAAGAATATGATGAAGATGAAGCTACATGGATGATCAATATTGAAAAATATTATACCATGTGTCACATGAAGAAAAATGAAGCTTGTTGATATATCTCATATTGGCCAATGAAAGTATCACCATACTCATATTGGTGACTCAACTCTTGGTGTCTAATCAAGCAAGCAATATATATTACAACGAAAATCAATACAACATGAAGATAAATATCAAGTGTGTGCTAATGGATGATACAAAGAAATGTGTGGATCTTAATGGTAAGATTGATGAAGGATTAGCAAGGACTTGGCTACGATGGACCATACATTGGAGAAGGGCAAGCAAGTGGCTTGGCGCCGAAGAACCTTTGTGGTGGAGAAGAGCAAGTGGATGTTGAATCCGACGAATCAAAAAGGCCATGGAAGATTGCATATTTCCTAGTGTCAATTATTTATGAATCAAGAAAGAAGAGGTGACATGGATAAGATATGGAGTTTTGTCTATTTGACGATAAAGTCCATGGTCATCAACTCAAGGTGGATATGCTCAAGTAAAGAATTGTTGCCAACCCTCAAGAAGCAAAATATGAAGAATTTCGGCATATGTCTCTATCACAAGCTCAAGTGGAAGAAAAATAGCTTTTATCTATTTCTTGAGTATAGGAATGCCGTACTATCAAGAGAGATGCAACATATGTTGAATGACGATGTCAAAGTGCTCAAAATCCTAGAGAGAAACCAATCCGAGTGACCTAAACCCTAAGCAAGCAGTGTTACTGTCGGGTCAAGGAGGTCGGACCGCCTCGTCAAGGAGGTCGGACCGCCTTGAACCGAGTTTTTGGGTTAGTAGGTCAAGGAGGTCGACCGCCTTGTACTAAGTTTTCCGGGGTCAACTTCTTGGTTAGTGAGTTTTTGTCCTTAGAAGTGAAGCATAGTTAGTATGAGTGGGTTGAGCAATCAAGTTTGTGGTTTGTGGAGGTTTTCGTGTCAAGTGGTTGGTTTCCTGCCGGTGCAAGGCGGTCGGACCGCCTGTCAAGGCGGTCGACCGCCCTGAGCTCGACGAGTCCAACGGCTAGTTTTTGAAACAGCCTTTAAATAGCCCTCCACCTCTCCCTTTGGTTGCTGCTGGTTTTTGCCCGACTCTATAGCATTCCAACGGCCATTTGAGCTCTCCGCAACCTCTCTTTGTGAGATCCAAGTGATTTGAGTTAAATCTTTTAGTTGGGTTGGGAGATTTGAGTGTGTGAGCAAAAGTGAGCAAATACTAAGCCTTGAGCACTTTGGGCTACATCAAGCAACTCGTGATTCATTTGTTACTCTTGGAGGTGAAGCCTCCTAGACGGTTAGGCGTCGTCCTAGAGCTCCCAAGCTTGTGGTGAGCCTTGGGAAAGTTTGTGAAGGTTGTGATCTTGCCTCCGGTGTGGAAAAGATCAAGATAGTGGATTGAGGGAAGTGGTTGAAAGAGACCCGGCTTGAAGCGTGCTAGTGAGCAGCTCAAGCTTCCTCAAACGGAGACGTAGGGATCACGTTGAGGTAATTCCGAAGTTCGGTAAACAAACTCATGTGTCGCCGTCTCCCTTGCTTTTCTTGTTTTCTAGCTTATACTTGTGCTTCCGCTTCGATCTACTTTGGTGTGCTCATTTGTGTGCGAGATACTTCGTGTATGTGCTAAGGAAAACCTTTGGAGCATCACCTCAAGTTTTGGTTTGAGCTAGAATTCATTTTGGAGAGCCGACCTGTTTCTGCCGGAGGCCGGACCGGGTTGAACTAGGGTGCACTCAGCTCTGCTCGTGCAAGGAGGTCCGACCGGGTTGACAAGGAGGTCGGACCGGGTTGAACTAACTTGTGCGAAAAAGTTGTGTTAATTTCAGGTTTCGCCTATTCACCCCCCTCTAGGCGACATCAAGGTCCTTTCAATACTGAAGAATCCGGTTGTGTAAAATGCAACATGCAAGCACCAATTTAACTTGCGTCTTGTATGGATGGAAGGGTTTATTATCAATAATACGAAATCGACCTTTCAATGCACCAAATGCTCTCTCCACTCGTAACTCTCAAACCTGGAATGCCTTAGGTTGAACAATTCTCTTGGGTTTGTTGGGTGGTTTCTAGCACCATATTCATTAAGATGATATCTAGTGCCTCCGTATGGAGGAAGAAACCCGGTGATGCGGGGGCTTGCCCGATCTTCTCGTCGTGGGATCGAGGGATAACTTGACCCGTGCAACCCGACGAACCGATGGCCAACAGCTGCTAGAATAGCCACCTATGACAAAAGATTTCGCCCAACCACACGCTTTGGTCGATGCCTACCCGAACCACACAAAGGTGAGGCAAAGCTCTTGCAAATCACAAGGAAACACAAGAACAAATGGTAGAGAAAACTCCCAATCCTCAAGGGGGCAACAATGGCACAACCCTAAGGATAAGAGCACTTGGCTTCTCTATTTTTCCGAGTTCAATTCGTGGTTAGGGTTTCCAGCAGGTCTACAAGTGCTATTTATACTAGGAACACCCCTCCTAGCTGGGTTTGGGCCTTTCCAACAGGCCGGACACGAAAATGCTAAGTCTGCTTGCGAGTTTGTTCCTTTTTATTCAGATCGGACAAGCCCAAACTGGCAAAAAGGAACACAACGCGTTTGTTCCTTTTTATTCAGATCGGACAAGCCCAAACTGGCAAAAAGGAACCCAACGCGATACAAAGGGTCTATAGCAGTCTCCACTAAAATGAACATAACTCTCTACTCACGAGTCCAATGGATGCACCGTTTGTTGCATATGAAAGTAGACTTCAAGAGCTTTCTGTCCATCTATAATACTTGGGGTTGCTCCAATCAGGATGGTACAGAATTTGCCGCGAAGATGGAAGTCAAAATCTGTGCATTAACGCATCAACTTGAATTTCCTCCATTGGGTCTCTTTGCCTTCAAGTGCTCAACCCGTGCCTTTGTCTTGTGATTCAAACCTGAGAACAAGTAATGTACTCCCATTAGGCAGTACATGATTCTTATGAAATTCAAGTTCACAATCATTAAGGAAAAGATTCACCTCATATTGTATTTGTTTGGCTTTGGCCCGGATCATTGGCTTCTTGTAAGTGTAGTTGTGAAGCCGACGGTCTTGCTCAATATCTGACAATGGAGGGATGTCCTCATCATCCTCCCCTTCTTCAAAAAGAGTCGACCTCGACTCGATTGCTCATGACCGTGGTACGGAGACAAGTCAGCAACATTGAAGGTGTTGCTCGCTGCATATTCATCTTCCGAAAGCTCAATCTTGTATGCATTGTCATTTATTCTATCAAGAACCTTGAATGGGCCATCACCTCGAGGCAGCAACTAGGACTTGCGTTTCTCCGGAAATCTGTCTTTCCGAAGATGGATCCGAACATAATCACCAGGCTCAAAGATCATCTTCTTGCGATTCTTGTTTGCCTTTGTAGCATAGTATCTTGACTTCTTCTCGATCTCTTGCTTGGTCTTCTTGTGGATTTGCTTCACATAATCGGCTCTCTTGGAGGCCTCCATATTTGCACGCTCTTGAAGTGGAAGTGGTAGCAAGTCATGGTGTTATTGGTTTGAAACCATACACAACTTCAAATAGGCACATTTGTGTTGTCGAGTGGACTGCCCTATTGTATGCAAACTCAACATGGGGCAAGCAGTCCTCCCACTCCTTGAGATTCTTCTTGATCATTGTCCGTAGCAGCATGGACAATGTGCGGTTCACCACCTCCGTCCGTCCATCGGTTTGTGGGTGACAAGTTGTTGAGAACAACAACTTTGTCCCAAGTTTGGCCCACAAAGTCTTCCAAAAATGGCTCATGAATTTCACATCACGATCTGAAACAATGGTTCTAGGCACGCCATGTAGTCTCACAATTTCCTCGAAAAACAAGTCAGCTACATGCGACGCATCGTCGCTCTTATGACAGGGAATAAAATGTGCCATTTTTGAGAACCTATCCACTACAACAAAAACTGAATCCCTCCCCTTCTTAGTCCTAGGTAAGCCTAAAACAAAATCCATGCTTATGTCTTCCCAAGGTGCATTTGGAGTGGGGAGTGGAGTACACAAACCGTGGGGGTTCAGTTTTGATTTGGCCTTATGGCAAGTGACGCACCGCTGCACCATCCTCTCCACATCATGCCTCATCTTAGGCCAGTAGAAGTGATCACTCAACATCATGTAAGTCTTTTCTCTACCAAAGTGACCCATCAATCCTCCCATGTGTGATTCCTGCAACAAGAGCAAACGAATGGACGAATCTGGAACACACAATTTGTTAGCTCGGAACAAGAACCCATCATGCAAATGGTACTTGTCCCATCCTTTCCCTTCTTGACACTTCAAGCATGGTTCTGCAAAAACAAGGTCAGTGGCATATAGCTCCTTTATATTTTCTAATCCTGGAACCTTGACCTGCAATTGATTAAGCAAAACACTTTTTCTAGATAAAACATCAGCAACCACATTTTCCTTCCCTTTCTTGTACTTGACAATATAGGGAAAAGACTCAATGAACTCAACCCACTTTGCATGCCTACGGTTCAGTTTTGCTTGACCTTTCAAGTATTTTAAAGCCTCATGATCAGAATGAATGATAAATTCTTTAGGCCATAGGTAATGTTGCCAAGTTTCAAGCACACGAACTAGAGCATACAATTCTTTATCATAAACAGGATAATTCAGTTGAGCACCACAAAGTTTCTCACTAAAATAAGCTATGGGCTTGCCATCTTGCATCAAGACACCTCCTATGCCTATCCCACTAGCATCACATTCTATCTCAAATGATTTCTGAAAATCAGGTAAAACAAGTAATGGGGCTGAAGTCAAACAATTCTTTAACTCTTGAAATGCAGCTTCTTGTGACTTACCCCACACAAATTCAACACCCTTCTTTGTTAGCTCATTTAATGTGTCTGCAATGGTGCTGAAATTCTTCACAAAGCGCCGGTAGAAACCAGCAAGGCCATGAAAGCTTCTCACTTGGCTCACGTTGACAGGGGTGGGCCAATTCTTGATAGCCTCAACTTTTGATTCATCCACTTCTACTCCCTGTCCTGAAACAACAAAGCCCAAAAACACAACTTTGTCGGTGCAAAAGGTGGACTTTTCCATGTTAGCATACAACCTTTCAGTTCTAAGCACCTCCAAAACCATTTTTATATGCTCAACATGTTCTTTCATGGTACGGCTGTATATCAAGATATCATCAAAATAAACCACAACAAATTTTCCAATGAAAGCCCTCAAAACATGATTCATTAAGCGCATAAAAGTGCTGGGTGCGTTAGTCAAACCAAAAGGCATTACTAACCACTCATACAAGCCAAATTTTGTTTTGAAAGCTGTTTTCCATTCATCTCCTTCCTTCATCCTAATCTAATGGTACCCACTACGTAGGTCAATTTTAGAGAATATAACAGCACCACTAAGTTCATCAAGCATGTCATCAAGCCTAGGAATAGGATGACGATATCGAATAGTGATATTGTTAATAGCCCTACAATCAACACACATTCTCCATGTACCATCTTTCTTAGGAACAAGAATAACAGGGACAGCACAAGGGCTAAGACTTTCACGCACATACCCTTTGTCGAGTAGCTCTTGCACTTGCCGCTGAATTTCCTTTGTCTCTTCCGGATTTGTGCGGTATGGTGGCCGGTTTGGAAGTGAAGCTCCGAGGATGAGATCAATTTGATGTTCGATCCCTCGAAGTGGAGGTAGACCAGCAGGTATCTCCTCCGAAAACACATCATTAAAAGCCTGCAACACATTAGAAACATCACTAGGAAGAGAGGTCATGTCGTTAGTGGAAAGAATTGCATCTTTGTACAAGAGTACAAAATGCATGAAGCTGGGATTTTCTCTCATTTCTCTCATTTCAGATTTGGTGGCTATCATGACCATGCTTTTTCTCTCAAGCTCTCCTTTTCCACTCATGTTTGGCTTGTGGCGCTCACTCACCGATTTGTGGACAGCACTAGTGTTTTTCTTTTGTCCCTCACTCTCATTCATTTTTCTTTGCATGTTGGCTGCTATGATTTGAGTGGGAGTCATGGACAGCAACTTGACACCTTTTCCTTTCCATTTGAAAGCATATGTGTTTGCAAATCCATCATGTAAAGCATGCCTATCAAATTGCCATGGCCTTCCCAATAGCAAGTGACAAACCGTCATGGGCACAACATCACACTCAACGGTGTCGGTGTAGTCATGAATGTTGAACGTAACCCTCACCATATGTTGCACCTTGACATCTCCACAATCACTAAACCATTGCACATGATACGGGTGTGGATGCATTATCATGGTCAGCCCCAATTTCTCACACATTTCCTTGCTTGCAAGCTTGTGACAGCTACCACCATCTATTATCAGTTTCACCAACTTGTCATTTACCTTGGCTTGGGTCTGAAATAGGTTGAACCTTTGGGCCTTCTCTTCATCTTTGATCTGAACACTTAATGTTTTGGTGACCACAATAGTGTTGCCAACCTCAAAAGGATATGCCTCATAGTCACCACCTTCATCTTCTTGTGCATTATCAAAGGTGTCATTTTCAGCAAGAAGTTCACATTCATCTTCACTAGCTGAATCATATTCTCCTCCTTCGGTCACTATCACAACACGGTTGTTAGGACATTCCCTCGCAACATGGCCTCGGCCCAAGCATTTGAAGCATTGAATGCCACTACTTTTTGATGTAGAACCGGCTGTACCATTGGACTTGTTTGGCGTTTGCCGAGTAGATTTCTCCTCATTTGGTGATGGAGCAGATTTTCCAACAGAGGAGGATTGAACTTTTGAATTGGCACTTGAGCTAGATGAAAACATGCCACGTCCCAAATCAAACCTTGCTGATTTTGGAGCGCTTGATGATGCCTTTGAGCTGAAACTTGATTGCTTGCTTGGTTTAGCATCATCATGCAATTGCCGCTCAGCCTTTTGTGCAATGTGCACTAGCTCCACTACATTGTTGTAGGTCTGAAATTTCACAACACGTTTGATTGGCTTGTTAAGACCGGAGAGAAATCGTGCCATGGACTGCTCCTCATCCTCATGAACACGAGCTCGAATCATGGCCTGCTCCATCTCCTTGTAATACTCCTCAACGGACTTGCTACCTTGCTTCAAATTCTGTAACTTATCAATGAGATCACGTTTGTAATGTTTTGGGACAAATCGTACTCTCATTTCCCTCTTCATTTCAGCCCATGTTGCCACTGGTAATTCACCATTCTCCTCTCTTTGGTTCTAAATTTGTTCCCACCAAATGAGAGCATATCCATCAAAGTCAAGTGCAGCCATATGCACTTTCTTCTCCTCTGAATAATTATGCACACGGAAGATTTTATCAACCTTCAACTCCCATGTGAGATATGCATCAGGATCAGATGTGCCTTCAAATTTGGGCATGCAAAATTTTAGCTTCCCAAACTTCTCTTCATTGGGCTGATCATTGTCATTGCGGTTTCGACGTTAAAAATTATCATTGCGGTGCAACCTAAATGTATCTTCTGGGTCAGTTTCAGGTGCAGCACCACGTCCACACCCACGGCCTCCTCTTCGGCCAAAGGCACCACCACCACGACCATGCACATGGGTGTTCAGATTTGCTTGCTCTTGCCGCTGTAGCCGAGCGGCCAACTCCTCATCGGTCTCATTCAGCTCTTCATCATGTACACCCGTGGCGCCACCTTCTTTCATAGCCTTCACCACTTCAGCAACCATTGTGGCTTGGATGTTGGTCATGTTGTCATTTAGCTGTTTATTGAAGTCTTCCACTAACTTCTTCAGTTGATCTTGTGTAACATAAGTTGGTTCTTGCTCTCCACTTTCTCCTGCCATGATTAGTAGAAAACACAAGACAAATCCAAATTGTGTATGTTGTGGAAATCACTCAATCTCACCTTCTCTTACCACGTTTGTTCTTATGCGTCCTTGCTGAAATTTGCGAGCTGCACAAACCTTGGTGGTAGTAGGCACGACAAAGGTGATAGATCAAGCGAAATCAAAGTCACAATGCATCATAAACATAGGCTTATATGTGGAGCTTGGAAGGTTATACATGTGGTATGCAATCTGAAACTTCAAGCTATTGTAAAGTTAAGTAAAAATCCAACCAAGATAACAAAGTCGAGTTGCTGAAATGCAAGACAATGTATATAGAAAATGTGTTTAGCAACTCACACACAAGATGGTGGAACTTGTTGCAGCCAAGGAAACGAGCTAACTGAAAATTTCAATAAAAAAACAAAGCTCACACTACTACAAAAAGAGCCAGCAATATCGGGGACATTTTCCAGTAATAGCGGGCACACAAAAAAACGTTATTGCTTGGGTGTCATTGCTGACGTCATCACATGCGACGCTATTGCAGGGTTCATCGTAATAACGGGCATGGTGACATCATCACAGGCCCGATATTAGAAATACCCAGGTAATATCGGGCATGGTGACATCATCGATGGCCCGATATTAGAAATATCTTAGTAGTATCGGGCCCGATGACATCATTGTAGGCCCGATATTATTGTGTACCTAGAACATCTCAAAGCCCATTTCAACCCACAGCTATATAAATACACTAGCTAGGGTTCCATTTTTGCTAAGTCCCTCACCACTCTCTCTCCACCGCCGCATCTCCAACCAAGCCGCGCGCCGCCATTCCCCCATCGCGGCTGTCCCGGTCGGCGGCCCTCCCCGGCGACCCCTCCCCCGTCGCGGCCGTCCGCGGCGACCCATCCCCCGGCGACGACCCTTCCCCAACAACGGCGAGGCCCTCCCCGGCGACCCCTCCCCCCTGTCGCGTCCATCCCCGGTGGCCCATCCCTTGGTGACCCCTCCCTCCGTCGCGGCCGTCCCCGGCGATGACCCTTCTCCGACAACGGCGAGGACCTCTCCGACACACCGCCACGTCGGCCCCCTTCCCGACCCTCTCCGGCATCGGATCCGGCGCGCCACCACGTCGCGTCGCTGCCAAGCACCGGATCCGGTGCTCGACAGCCGTCTCGCCCCTCCGCAGCGCCGGATCCGGCGAGGAGGCGGCCGGATCCGACGCCCACCGCGTCGCCCCTCACCGATAGCGGATCCGGCCAGCAGCAGCCGGCGGCAAGCGGGCAGCAGCCGGCAGCGGGCAAGCGAGCGGTGGTGGCGGGCGGGTCGCCCGCTAGGGCTGGGCTCCGCCCGTCCATTTTTCTTTTTTTTTTTATTTTTTCCTATTTTCCAGTAGTATCGGGCAAAATGAACGCTACCGTAACCCCTCCATTTTTAATAACGTTCATGTAATATCGGGCGATTTGCCCGATATTACGAGGCGTTTTGCCCGATACTACGGGGCTTTATTCCGATAGTGTCAAATGCTACACAAGTTATGGAGAGACGCTAACCGATTGCTTATATAAAAGATGGGGCTACAAGATTTGCACAAATGATGACTTTATAAAACCGAACAATACGAAGTACACTCAATGTGATGATCTCAGCACTGGATCCTCTTTTTGTTTTTTTTTTTTTGCTCTGTTTCTTGTTCTCTTTTTTTTTTTTTGTTCTTTTTGCTACTGAAATCAGCACACTAGAGAATTTTACAATGCAATATATATATTCGAAGTAACTTTCAGTTTCATCAACATGCAAAGCCCAAGCAATAACCTACAACTAGTCTCAATAGGTTCAAAGTTTTCACAAAGGATAGTATGATGGTTCACTACTGAATTTTACTGAATGCCACTCAAAGTAAAGTTTAGTTTAGCAATCTGAAATTTCAAGAGCAGTGGTAAATGAGGCTTTTCGTGCATAAATCAGTAACAAATTGCAAGATTCACAACGCAAGCACCTAATATTCTGATAGGCCTTGAAACCAGCTTTCCAACGAGCTAAAGCACACAAAAAATGGAATTCATATGCAAAAGTTATGCATGTTTTGGTCTGTGGTGTCCAAATTTCAGATCTGGCCGCGAAAATGTTTCGGGCTGAAAATGGACTCCACCAAGAACACAAAAACGAAGGGGAAAAACACAAATCTTGATGGGGAACAAATGGGGAAAAACAAATCAGAGGCGGAATACCGAAGGGGAACACAAAGATTCAGCAACCAAACTCGATCTATTGGACTAGAACTTAACAAAACTCACTCAAATTTCAGATCGAGTTGTGGGATGTAGAAATTTTTGGGATTTTCAGTTTAGGACAGCAAACAAAGGGGAGAACAAAGGGGAAACTAGGGATAACAGGGGTAAAGATCCTACGGAGGAAACCGTAGCTCTGATACCAAGATGATGCGGGGGCTTGCCCGATCTTCTCGTCGTAGGATCGAGGGATAACTTGACCCGTGCAACCCGACGAACCGATGGCACCAACAGCTGCTAGAACAGCCACCTGTGACAAAAGATTTCGCCCAACCACACGCTTTGGTCGATGCCTACCTGAACCACGCAAAGGTGAGGCAAAGCTCTTGCAAATCACAAGGAAACACAAGAACAAATGGTAGAGAAAACTCCCAATCCTCAAGGGGGCAACAATGGCACAACCCTAAGGATAAGAGCACTTGGCTTCTCTATTTTTCTGAGTTCAATTCGTGGTTAGGGTTTCCAGCAGGTGTACAAGTGCTATTTATACTAGGAACACCCCTCCTAGCTGGGTTTGGGCCTTTCCAACAGGCCCGACACGAAAATGCTAAGTCTGCTGCGAGTTTGTTCCTTTTTATTCAGATCGGACAAGCCCAAACTGGCAAAAAGGAACACAACGCGTTTGTTCCTTTTTATTCAGATCGGACAAGCCCAAACTGGTAAAAAGGAACACAACGCGATACAAAGGGTCTATAGCAGTCTCCACTAAAATGAGCATAACTCTCTACTCACGAGTCCAATGGATGCACCGTTTGTTGCATATGAAAGTAGACTTCAAGAGCTTTCTGTCCATCTATAATACTTGGGGTTGCTCCAATCAGGATGGTACAGAATTTGCCGCGAAGATGGAAGTCAAAATCTGTGCATTAACGCATCAACTTGAATTTCCTCCATTGGGTCTCTTTGCCTTCAAGTGCTCAACCCGTGCCTTTGTCTTGTGATTCAAACCTGAGAACAAGTAATGTACTCCCATTAGACAAGTACATGATTCTTATGAAATTCAAGTTCACAATCATTAAGGAAAAGATTCACCTCATGTTGTATTTGTTTGGCTTTGGCCTGGATCATTGGCTTCTCGTAAGTGTAGTTGTGAAACCGACGGTCTTGCTCAATATCCGACAATGGAGGGATGTCCTCATCACCCAGGCCGACATGCATATCCAGCATCTACTAGGTAGAATTTCCCTATAACAAGCATACATAATGTATTAGCTCTACTTGTTGTCTATTAGTCATCATTTTACTTAATGAATGTTATTACCTTCTGGAACTACTAACCCATCAGGTCTGTCTAGTGCATCAGCAAGAATGGTTGCATCATGAGCTGAGCCCTCCCAACCAGCCAATACATAGGTAAATCTCAAATCAAAGTCCACAGCAGCAAGCACATTTTGGGTTGGGCAATGCTTCCTTCCCCTAAAAGCAGCTTGCATCTTTGCTGGCACTCTAGCATTAATATGGGTTCCATCTATTGCACCCACACAATCCTACATGAATGCAAGATGCACTAGTTTCAGCTTATGACATGCAACACTAACCAGCTTAAAGATTGACATTACCTATTACCTTAAAATATGGATAGCATCTACGACTGTTCCTGATTTTAAGAGGAGTGTCACCGAGATGGAGGCTGAATCATGTCATCTCTAAGCTCTCAAATGGCATACAACACCTCTTTGAAATATCGGCTCACAGTCTCAACGGAACGCCTCCAGCTTTTGATGTATCACTCTAAATCGTTGGTTGTGGCCAACAACATGAAGAAACATAGCAACTTGCTCTTCTACACTGCTATGTATGCTGTCTCTAAGCAAATTTCTATCCCTAAGCAAGTTGCAAAGATTGAAAAAGGGAGCTCTTCTCATTCTAAGCATGTTAACACATTCAACATCATTACGGTTATAGATTTTATCCAAGTTCTTTTGCCTTTCTTCATCCATAGCACTCATTGGGGCATAAGTGATCCTAGGCCTTGCTTGCTCTACAAATACAGTGAACCTACTAAGCATGAATGCATACATAAGCGGTGACTAGAGCAGCTGCCTGAATGAGGAGCATGGTTCTCTTTTTCTTCAGGAGACATCTATGCACATGAAAGTAACAACAGAATTAATCAACAGCTAACAAGGGTGTACCACAACAGGGGCAACTCATGCTCATTCTTCATCAACAACAAACACATGTATCATTGGCATGGGCAAACATGCTCAGATTAAATCCACATCAACCAAAATTATTTCATAGGCATTGCATATATGCTCAGATGTATAGCACATCATGGAAAATCTATCATAGGCATGGCACTTATGCTCGATTAAATCCACATCAACAAAATTTTTTTCATAGGCATGGCATATATGCTCGGATGTATAGCACATCATGAGAAATCTATCATAGGCATGGCACATATGCTCGAAGTCAGAAATTAACCATCAACATTATCTATCACAGCCACAACATATATGCTCGAGAGAAAAACCATCAACATTATCAGTTTAACATGCGCACCACGGACGGGAGAGACATGAGAGAGCAGGAGAGAAGCACGGATACCTTCAACCAAGCAAACAAACACGGATCCACCTGCGTGCCTGCACAAATCGCAACGATAGTTACCATTAGAACGGACAAATCGAAAGAAATAGAACAAAATCGAAAGGGGGAAAGGGGGGAAACTTGCCTCGGATCTCACCGCTCAAGAGAGGACTCGCCCGGATCTAGCCGAGGAAGAGATGACTCGCGCAGATCTAGCCGAGGAAGAGGTGGAGAGAGGAAACGAGATGAGGTCGACCTCACCTGGCGAGAGGGAGAACAATGGCTACCGGCGCGCGAGGAGGGGGGACGAGGACTTATAGCGGCGGAGGAAGGCGGGAATCGAAAGGCGGGAGCCGTGCTCGGCGCGCGCGGGCGGAGGATTCCCACCGAATGGCGTGAAAAGGCCGAGGTTTACCTCCGCCATGGCGCGAACGGCGGGAGGTAACCCTAGCCATTCCCACCTACACTCGCCGAGCCTCCCGCCTACACGCGCTCGACCTCACGCTCGCACCGCCGCAGCCCTGGCTCCGAAAAACGACCGAAATATCTGCATGAGCTCGGCGTTGCTCGGGGACTCCGAATGCATGCGACGGGCCCGGCCCAATGGGGCAATCAGGAAACCAAACATGACCGGGCTGCATCTCGGCGGGCCTGGTTCCACCAGATGCACCCAACCAATCGCCCCCTTTGCCATCCCAATCGACCCGGGGAACAAAATTCTATGCAGGTGGTGCTGTAATACAACCTATTTACAGCACCACTTGGATGTTTAACACGTGGTAGCTAATCAAATCCGGGCCTTCCCTTATTCTCCTGTGAAACCTGCCGCAAGTCAATCAAGGAGCCGCATCCTCTCACGACTCATGCGGGCAAAACCGATCGAAGAGCCGGAGCCGATCAATGAGCCGGAGCCGAGTATCGAGAAAGGATCCTCGAAGAGTTTCGATCAGATCAAAACCGTCATTGTCTTGCGCCGCATCGCTCGATGTAATAATATCGCTGACCTGCAACCCTAACACTCGACGGTGGCGCCAATGGAAAATCATCGTGGCTTGATCGACACGAAGCCAACAACGAGGTTCAACCTGTTCTTGCCGTCGTAGACGGTTCGGATATGTTCATGCATACTTTGACGCCATCCAGGTGTCATCGAGGTTATCCTATAAATATCGCTTGTAGTTTTATCTTCTCCGAGGAGTAGATGTTACGGTGAAATAACATGGGCTTCTCTACATGTTGAATATGAAACATTATATGATGATAATTTCTAAATGCATTTTGATTGTTATTTTTACAGCAACACTTATGGATCCTTCCAACTATCATCCGTCCAAGAGCATGATGCTACCACAATGAAGTTTCAGTGCAGTTCCTCTCCTATGATCTCCACTTTAGGTCAACCGCCATCATTAGTCCCGAACACTCACGTCATGCAACCACTTACATCCACTTCAGTTCCAGAAATTTATCAAGTCATGGAACCTCAACAGGATTCATCAACAGAGGTAATATTAGAGATAACATAACTGAGTTTAGTTCATTTTATTTTAATGTTGTAGTTATACTATAATCATTCATGCTCCAGTTATATCATATTTTTGTACCATTATATTGTAGGTCAACGAGGAACGTGTAGAAAAAGTTACCATACCAGAAGTTGGCATGTGTTTCGAATCGGAGGATGATGCATATGACATGTACAACTTTTATGCTAGCAAGATTGGGTTTAGCATCAGGAAGCATGACACAAGGCCACCAATGATATGTATGCAAATGTTTCATCTATGGATGGTCCTCTTATGCGAGAGGATATACAAGCCTTTTGCTAGGAGTTGATTAAGATGCATCAGCTGCTCGAAGATTACAATTTCATGAATCAAGAAGCACACAACATGAATAGAGAGTCCTTTGATGGAGCCATGAATTATAATATTTCATTTTTTTTACATGCTTGTAGTTTGCAATAAAAAAACTCATATACAATTGGGCCTGCTGTGGCATTTCCTTACCGTATAATATTTTACATGTACAATAACTGGTAGCTTGAGATTTTGATGTCTTCCTTGGTTGTCGGTATGTTCCCAACAATTGTGAGAAGTTTTTTTATGAAAACAGTTGTGAGATGTTGATTTCTCGGATGAACAGAACTCACAAGCTGCTCCAGCTCATGCCTCTTATCCAATCAGCCGTATTTCATCTATCTTTGTCTAGCCCAACACAGAGCAACATCGACGACCAGCTCGTGCCATCGAAGAAGGCAGGGGTGACCAGAGCAAGGACAAAATCGCGGCGGCCGATAATGGAGGCTGTGACTGACGACAAGCTCTTTTTTTTTATTTTCCTAGACAAGATTTGATGATGGAGGCGTGATGTGGGAGAAGGGAGCAGGCAAGGACGGTCGGAACGCCGTCGTAGTTCATCGTATCAAAGAAGCTAGGGGTGAGCGGACCAAGGATAGAGTAGCGACGGGAACGATGCTATGGCCGGCGGCGAGATCATCTTTTTATTTTTTCTTGGAAACACTCGATGCTCCTGATTTACAATGAGCCGGCTCATCCTTTTTCAATCTGAATCGGCTCCGGCTCTTCCATCGGTTTTGCCCACATGAATCGTGAGAGGATGCGGCTCCTTGGTTGACTTGCGGCAGGTTTCACGGGAGAATAAGGGAAGGCTCAGATTTGATTGGCTGCCACGTGTCAAACATCCAAGTCGTGCTGTAAATAAGTTGTATTACAGGAGTGCTGCATAGAATTTTGTTCCAGCTGATCGGTGGCCAGATCATCAGATGAAGCTTTCTTTCGCCTCATCTCATCCCAAAAGGAGACGACGCGAGGCCCAGATGCAGGGAACCCGGGTGGGCCCGAGTGCGACGGGCCATGTGTCGCCGCGCTGCCGTCTGGGTCACCCAAGTGTGCGGGTGGGTGGCCGCCACACGCTCGCTGCGTGTGCTCGCCTCCCTCCTCCACCTCCCCTCTCCCTCCGCACTAGCGTCGCTCCCACTACTGCCCTTCCCCTCCGCCTCCCCTCGGCAGCCGCCGTCGCCTTCCTCCCCGACCCGAGAACCGCAACCCCTCGCGCCCTCGCTTTCCAGTTATCAGCCGCCGCCGGCCGCGGTCAATCAAGAACCGTCGAGATCCGCCGGAGCCCAGGTATGGTAGAGGTGCCTGCCCCCGCCCGCGCGGCAAAGATCGTTTCTTTGATGTTAATTCTCGCGGTTAATTAGAGCGGGGGATCACAGCCCGTTTCGTGGTTTGTCACGATTCAACCAGTTATTGCGGCGGCGTAGAGGGATAGCAGGAGAAAGTTAATTTATTTTGGTGCCTTGGTTGGTTCGTGCGGGTTCGCATGGATTCACAGGTTGAGCAATTGCTGGATTATTTAGTGCGCAAGAGAAAGGGCTTCGCTTCTTGATGATGTTTCTAGTTCTAATGTTCTATACTAGGGAGCTTCAGATTTCACCACATCGTCGCTTGGGTATGGTGTTGTCAACCCGCGAGTGTACATCCAATGAATATGGTTTGTGTTTTTTTTTTGTGTTAATTCAGATAGGATCAGTATTAGAATTGAATCTGCTTCAACTAACTAGATTGCATGCGCAGTTGAAGGATTATTGTTGTGACTTGTGAGGAGGAAGGAAGAGTAGGCTGGGTAGATATCTTGGTGTGCTGTTAGGCTGGTAAAATTGCCTCTTTAGTACTTATTGCGAGCAACTAATGATTGAAACTATCTTTTCCTGTAATTGAGGTGACAAAATTGAGTTCTGAATGCCAATTCTTTCCGCATACACGTTGTTGGGTCGAACTTGTTTCAGAAGGATGTGATAATGTGCAGTCCATACTATTATTTCTTGCAAAGGAAAATATCTATCCTTATAGTTCAGAAGGCAGTTCTATGCTCATCTTGCATCTCTCGTGATGTGAAGGTGTAGCTTGTTATATTTAAGAGTTCTTATCGTTTCCATGCTATAGGTTCCCACAAAACTTTTGAATGGATTGGATTTGGTGTTCCTATTGCTTGCAGATCTTTATCTGCTGGCCCTTGTGATGCACTTGGTTCTGATCATTGTCTCTTTTTGTGTGTTATTAATAGCAATTTAATTTATGATGTAGGAGAATAATTTGGGTATGGTGGTTGAAACGGAAAGCTCTGATTCCCTGCCTAGCAGTTCAAATGCTACTGCTGATAGGCCTGTTAATGGGTAAGTCTGCGAATTATGTATCATCTTGAATCCAGCAGTTTCACACCAGTAACCCTTATCTTTGTTGTGGCTGTGGCTGATTAGCCTACAATGTGTGCAACAACACTGCTGCCATTTTAGAGTCTGCTCTCTTATCCTGTTGTATAGAGCTTACTAAAATTATGATTTCTGGTCGAGTTTAAATTTTTTATGTATGTTTTATGAAGACAAAGAATTGAATATGATTGTGAACATCCGTGCAGATGAACCATGCATTTATTCACTTCATACATTGGTTGACTGTTGTAGAAAAAAACACTTCTATACTAATGATAGCTTCCATCAGATTATCACAATACCCTCGTCATCTTCATTCAATATACCATGTGCTATGTAACATGATCAAAATGAGCATAGGCCTTTGGCTGTAACATAAAATTTGATTATGATCTGTGAATACATGTTGCGAATGGTCCAATTATTTCACTGAACAAGCTGAACATTATTGATGAATATTTCCTTCTTTGCTGTCCGCATTCTAGTTCAACACAGTTTATCTTTTCATCTAATATAATGATTTGGTTGATCATGATGCTTCATGCCCATGTTGATGAACAATAGTGATTAGCAACTGCAAGCAAACATTTTCTGCTCCTTCCTGAGCAGTGGTGTTGTAGAGATTTGCTGTTGGGCACCTTCTGCATCAATTATGAAATTGCCACTTTAAGTTTAGGTCTCCTACCCTCAGTAAGTCATCATGCCCATCTAGTTGGAAACTGAAAGAAGCGTCATTTTGGTAATTTACAAGCCACTTGAGTCCAGATCTTTTTATGCAACTTTGGTACGTCAGATATCTGTCACCTTTGGGAATCACCTACCTTCTTGCTCAGTCTACCCATTTCCATTAGTGCTGCATTTCCTTTTTTTTTCTGAAGAATTATTTTCTGCCTATCGCAGGCCATCTGACCAAAGATCTCAGGAAAAGACTCCAAAGAAGAACCATAAAGCTGAACGAGAGAAGCTTAAGCGGGACCAGTTGAATGACCTTTTTCTTGAACTCAGCAGTATGCTAGGTTAGTACAGTGCTTCATGGACCATCAGTTATGTCTGTAGAATAATTAATTTACTCTTTTGAAGGGAACATCAAATTGCATTGCTCTGTACACTCCACTTGATATTATTTGTCTTTGGCAGCCCACAAAATATACGTTCCCAAGAACATGGAGGTATAGGCGAAATTAGCTTTTTAATTCTCGAAATCTGATGCATAGTGTGTAACTATATATGCACCAGGTCAGACTATTAAATATTAATGTGTCTCCTAAATGAAAATGTATTGATACATGGATTTAGTTATCTGCTATTGTCTTGTAAGCATTGCACAAAATAGGATGCATAGTATTTGGGCTTGATATATTTATTAATTTTTGGTGGGGCTTCAAAACTCACCCTGCCCTCCATTCTAGGATTCTAAAAGGTCCATGGGCTCCATTTCTATAGAAAGTGCTAAAATATTCCCATGCGAAGTGCTAGCTTTCCTGCTTTATTCCCAGCTTCCTTTTTGAGTGGTCCACTACATGTTCATATTCCTCTGACCCTGAGAAGTGAGAACAAAATTTCTAAGGGAAAAGTTGTTATCAACTTGCTACTTAGCCCATTTTGTGATAAAAATATCCGAAACTTGTTGCTTGCTTCCCTTATTTGCAAAACCATGCACAATGGATGTCATTGTATATGTCGTCTTACACTGACATGAGCATGCTAGCATCATCTACCACTGCTTTACTGACCTATTGTTGGTGGTTGTGTGGATCACCACTATGTAAGATAGCATTCTTGTAATATCCCTTTCTCCTTAATACCACTATTGTTGGTGGTTGCTGATGCCCCGGCACGTGCGTTGTACTCGATCATCGACCCTTTCTCCTTAATACAAAGATACGAAGTCCTCCTGCGTATTCGAGAAAAAAAACTAATTTAGTTCGACTTTCTTATGTATGAACATATTTATTCACATCAGTCCTAATGATCAAGTTATCAAGCTTACTGGGTTGACATTGTGCATGTACTTGCTGACTTATAGTGCAGTTGTGCATTCTGACAGATGAAGGAGGAAGAAAAGCCATTCGCTTAATGGTTTAGTGTATTCAATATGAATGTTGGTGGTTTGTGTTGCGTGTAAGAAGCCATATAATATGATACTGTGATATCTGTTGAAGTATAAATGTATTGCCCAACCTTTCCCATCGGCTTAGGCTTTTGGGTTCAACTGGTTGGTGCATACAAACTTATCATGATATCAGGGCCAGAGGTCTCGAGTTCGAATCCTGGCGGGCGCAATTTATAAAATAAATTGCTGCCGACTTCTACTTTCCACGTTTGTGGTCTATGGCAGCTTTTCACGTGAGGCGGGGTATTACTACTCTTATTTCCACGTTTGCGGCCTTTGAGACCTTTCACGTGAGGGGGAGTGTTCAAGTATAAATGTATTGCCCAACCTTTCCCATCAGCTTAGGCTTTTGGGTTCAACTGGTTGGTGCATACAAACTTATCAATATCATGTCCAGTTTGTTCATGTGATAAGCTGTTTGCAGAACCTATAGCCTTCACTTTACAGTCATGTATACTTAGGTTATTGATCTTTTAATACATATCTAAGTCACTGATCAAAATAAATTCTGCTATTACAGATCTTGATCGACAAAATAGTGGAAAAGCTTCAGTATTAGGTGATGCTGCACGAGTACTGCGAGATCTGGTTACTCAAGTAGAATCTCTTAGAAAGGAACAATCTGCTCTTCTATCTGAACGCCAATATGTGAGTTTCCAAATTAAAGTGCCCATATATTTGTGATCAAACTTTTACTATGTTAGTTTCTGCATGAATCCCAAGTTCCTCGAACAATGACGACAAATGATAACCAAAGAGTCAATGGAGTTTATTTCAGGCTTGTGACAACGAAAGGGACATATTATCTATTATGAATGAATTAATCCTACCCTTGTTCATATAATATTTTTTCTGGAGTTGTTCCTCTAAGAATGGGATATATTGTCTATTATGAATGAATTCATGAAAGTAAGTAGGCATCTGAAACTGGCATATTCAATTAACTAAATCTTTTCCGTTGGGGCCTTGGGTATAGCAACTTTCTTGATTTTGACACTTTGGTAGTTGCTATAGCATAGTTAATGTATTTTTAATATTATTCTTACACCACACTTACTGACAGGTTAGTTCAGAGAAGACTGAACTTCTAGAGGAGAACAGTACAATCAAAGCTCGAATAGCAGAACTTCAAAATGAACTTCGTGCAAGGATAGGAAACAATAGCATCAGTCTAAGCAGTATTGGGATGCCACATCCAATGGCAAATGCTACTAACCCTGGTGTAGCCACGCAGCCAATGCAACATGAGTTGTGGAGCAGCATTCCTAATTTAAGCACTGTGCCCGTGACACACTCAACAACTACAGCATCACCGTTACATAATCAACAGCCTCAGGAGCTGCAGCTCTTTCCTGGAACATCATCACCACCAGAGCGCGAGGGTTCTAGTGCCCCTACTTCAACTTCAGGCCTGACAGATTCTTTGCCAGGGCAGCTTCAGTTGAGCCTTCCACAATCGTCTCAAGAAGGAAGCAACAGCAGTTTATCACGCAGCAGAAGAGAGTGGAAAAACGGGTAGCCATTCAACAGCATTAGAAATTAGTATTTCGTGACAATGATTCTCCTGTAAATACCGAGAAACAACACCATCTACTGATCAACGCCTCTTGTGGTAGTTGCTGTGTATTGTAATGTGACTCTGTTTATCATGTTTCGTCTGGAGTTTCAAAACTTAAGACGAAATACCAGAACAATCTGATAGTATTACATACAATGTGCTATTTAGATGGCAGATCAATAACAAAAAGCGCACTCTGATGGTTATGATGCATTGATTGCTTTAATCTTGTTGCATCCCTGAACATTTTGCCCTTCATAAGAAAAGCACATGTAATTTTGCTTCCCACTATCCTAACTCCTGGTACCATTTTCAGCTTGTGTCATAAATACAACCAATGTAAGGTGCAGTGGATTCACTGGCGTTGTTACAGCAAAATTGCAAGAGCGAAGCGTCAGAACACATTTTATCTTCTGTATCTAATCAGAAATCCTAAAATCTTTTGTCAAACTGTTCATCCCAGGTATAGGAAAAAGAAGGGCTAACAAAAAATAAAAAGACAATCGAAGGAACCGCTACACTCAAAAGGAAACTTCACAAGACCTGAACATAAACACACGTCCAGCTCCGTCCCCCTAAACTTGCTTCACCTCGCCCTTTTATTCTTCTGAACCCTTGCCTTCGGAGGAACTGCCCTTCTTCTCGTCCTCTGAACCCTCGTCGCCGGCGGTCCAGTACCGCTTCACGGCAAAGAGCACCTTCTCCGGGATGTGCGGGCTGTCCTCATGATTTGCCATCAATGTTTTCCACTGCATCCCCTTGGCCATCGTCTGAACCTTGAGCAGAACCTCGACGTCATCCCGGAGGATCACGGTGCCCTCGGGGCGCAGAATCCGGTCCATCTCTAGCAGGATGTCCTCCATCTTGCACCTGCTCAAGAGTTGGGCGTCAATTTGTCAGGCAGAGACTTGACACGACTCAGCGGACTAGTTCCAAGGTTTCCCAACAGCAACCAGAAATAAGGTTAACCGTTGACACCCTTCAACATGGTGGTTCTACGCTCTCGAGGCATCAACAACAAAAGAAAAATCTCGAAATGAAAGAAAATCTAAGCATGGTAGCAAAAGAATGAACAAAGTTTGCATTTCTGACAAGCTCAGTGAAAATAGTATGTGATTGAATTTGGGTTCACCTGTCCTTGTAGAGGGTGAAGATGCCATTGGCATGTATGAGGTCGTATGTTCTTGGATAAGTGGAGAATGCTTCACACCTGAAGTTATAGTCAATTGAAATTTGAAGGGAAGGTTCTCCGAACATTCAGCGATTCACATCGGAAGAAACCAGTAAACGAAGAATATGCAACACTTACCAGTCGTGGTACATGCCGATGAGCCCCCTCTCGTAGATGACGCCGAGGGTGGAGAGCTCGGCGGCCGTGGGCACGACGTTCATGACCCAGGAGTTGGGCGAGAAGACCGCCGCCGCGAACGCGCCCACGCCGGCGTTCATGTCCATGACGTTCCGGTACCGGTCGCTGCGCAGCCTGTGGTTCA
This sequence comes from Chloris gayana, assembly GCA_031894775.1. Lineage (NCBI taxonomy): Eukaryota > Viridiplantae > Streptophyta > Magnoliopsida > Poales > Poaceae > Chloris > Chloris gayana. The sequence continues at coordinate 7,136 of JAUNZO010002524.1, read as the reverse complement.
CCTTCTTGTACGCCGCCACGTGCCGCTCCCACCGGCGGTTCTCCTCGTCGTACGTCTCCGCCGTGAGCCCCGGCACCGCGCCGGCGGACACCCGCGGCGGCACGGCCGTCAGCCGCGCCGGGAACGGCTGCAGCTCGCCGGGAGCCGGGGCCGCCGGCGTGACGCACGTCTCCATGTTCTTGTACCTGCGCAACATTTCTCTTCATGTCAAATACATTGGCGACGCGGAGGGCCCACACGTGGCGTTTTTAGTGTTTATTATTACCAGACGTCGTCGGGGTTGAGGTCGTCGCAGGTCCGGACCGCCGGTCCGGCCGGGCACGCGGCGGCGGGCTTCCGCCAGACGCCGATCTCGTTGATCTCGGCGACCTTCTCCCAGCAGAGCGTGGCGGCGTACCGCTCGATCCTCTGCTGCTCGGCGGCGAGGTCGGCCTCCGTGCGCTGCCACGCCCTGTGGTTGGCCTTCCAGTTGATGGGCGGGCCGGAGAGCACCCAGTAGCCGCCGGGCCGGAGCACGCGGTCGATCTCCATCAGGTACATCCCTCCTGCGCCGTGGAACGCACGTGTCAGAGTTGGCGTGCGTCGCGCCGGCGGCGACGAGAGGGGAAGGAAAGGTGCTCACCGTTGCCGCCCCAGGGGATGAGGCAGCGCGAGCAGTGCGCCATGTCGAAGGCGCGCGGCGGGAAGGGCAGCTTCACGGAGCCCAGCACGCCGATGAACGCCGGCACGCCGCGCTCCAGCGCGAACTGCACCTGCGCCTCGTGCGAGTCGCGCGGCGCGAACGACATGGTGGTCACGCCCCGCGAGTCCAGGTACGCGCCCAGGCTCGCCACCTGGACACATTCACCAGGTATGAGATGTCACCACAGAAGACGGATACGACAAGAGGATATGTAATTACGCCGCATCCGGTGTCGAGGACGGTGCGGACGCGGCCGCCGGCGAAGGGGACGACGGAGCCGAGCTGGTCGATGTACTTGTCGGCGCCCTGCGGGAACTGGGTCCCGCCGCCGGGGAACCGGAGCACGGCGCCCTCGTGCCGGACCCAGTTCTGGACGGCCTTCTCCACGGTGAGGCTCTTGTACGGCGCGTTCGCGAAGGGCACCACGTCGCGGCTGCGCGGCCACGGGAACGGCGTCACGTACCCCGCCGGCGCCGGGACCAGGCACCGCAGCCGCTCGCCGGCGCCCGCGTCCGGGCAGTGCCTCTCGCGGTACACCATGTTCTTGCGGGGGAACTTCATGGCGCGGTCCTGGTCGTGGCAGGGCGTGTGGTCGGCGAGCGACGCCGCGCACGCCGGGAAGAAGGGCGCCGCCTCGTCCTCCCGCCCGCCGCCGGCGAGCGACGCGTTGGTGGTGTCGCCGCCGTGGTGCGTCTCGAAGCTGAGGCCCGCGGCGCCGCCGCCGCAGGCCGTGTCACGGGTCACGGCCGCCGCGATGCTGTCGCCCTTGCCGTAGCCGCTGCGCTGCCACGCGCCGAGGAGGTAGAAGAAGACGCACAGAACCATGGCGAGCACCAGGCTCAGCGGGCTCCGCGGCCCCGCGGCGCCCTTGTTCGCCGCCATGGCCGCCTCCTTGGCGATCGAGATGCGATATCAACCTATCTATCCAGATAAATCAATGCAACTAGAAAAATAAGGTGATCTATAAATAATGCGCGATTAATCCGAATAATGGCACGTAATTCGAACCTGCTTGATCGTCGCGGAGCTCGCACGCAGCTTATTGAATTTGGATCAACGACTCGGTGAATCTGAACGGTGCTCTTGCATCAACGACTCGCGGCCGGACGGCGTGGAGGACGAACAGAAAGGTATCTGATACGGATGTTGCTATCGTAATGCAGTCACCAACGAGAATGAGGGAGAATCGGATCTTGGAAGAGAGAGAAGAGGGCCTAGAGTTTGCTTGAACGCGAAAGTTATTTCTTTTGTCCTTTTAAGTTGAGATTTTAGCGTCAGTCGGTCACAAACAGTTAGGATTGCCTCTCCAGTACAACTGTACAAGACAACTGGGCCATTCCAATTCCAGAGGTCAGGTTTATTGGCAAAGTATACACACTCATTTTTTTTAAAAGACAAAATGATAGTATACATTATCATTCGTTTTCACCAATACTACTTCCTTACTAAATTGTTATCGCCGTTGACTTTTTATTATGTTTGACCATTTGTCTTATTCATAAAAAGTTTAAGAAATATCATATATTTTGTTGGAATGTGTCTTATCACTAAAGAAATTTGAAATATAGCATATAATTGTTTATATTTGAAGAAATTTTCTGAATAAGACTGAATAGTCAAACGTTAAGAAAAAGTCAATAGCGATAACAATTTAGTAAGTAAAGGAGTACTATGTAACATAAGTGACGAGTCCAAACAAATTTGGAAAAAAAGCTTAGCTTAATCGAGCTGCTCTATGCGATCGGTGGAGAAGAGAGCAATGCCATCTGGAAATGAAGCATTTTCAACAGTACCATGATCAGGAGGCAAACATCAAATCATCAATCACCCACACCACGCAGAAAGTGATTGAGACTCGCATTTCAATTTGCGAGACGCCTATACCATTTCAATTTCCACCAACATCTCACCCATCTCTCTGTAAACTTGTTAACATGTTTTAAACAGATGAGCATTTAAAACTAGCTACACTAATATCTGATCTAGAGATGTTGCCTGCACCAACGGAAGGGCTCTAGGACATGAACAGTCTGTGCGGCTGTACCTCTGTAGCCACCAACTCCAATTCGAAGCGCTTCGGACAACAAGGAAGGCAGGAAGTACGAGGCCCTTCATGGTGGATCCCTAGTGGCTCCCGCAAGTGGGCATCGCAGAACAGATTAACCGCACCAGCCAAACGGACACTGAGCCTGACGCCAATAATGTTATGCTATTCTGTATCATTTCAGTATCCACCAACATCTCACACCTGTCTCCAAAGGAACCAGTTACGCGCGCCCTCCCTTCTGCAATTTGCATGTTTCAGGTGGGCTCTGGGAATGCATACTTATATATGCCACCCTCCCTTTTGCAGTTCTGCTCGTGCCAGGTACAAGCCCGTGCCAGGTATAAAATGTGTTTTGGTTGCATGAAGCAGCAACGAAAGTCATGAGTAGCATGCATGCTATTTTCTTTCTTCCGAATTGCCGGGAAGTTATGCATGTTATTCCGGGATACAACTGTCAACATATCTAGTTTTTTCTAATATTTTGTCATCTCTCTTTTTTCTTTTTATTCACGAGAAGTGCATGACAAATTGTTGCGTGTCTCTCTTTATTGAGATACAAAGGTTAATATGCTGCTCCTAACACAAGCAGCTAGGATAATTGTCTCAACTGCCAGACATTTGTTTCTTGCCCTCGGCTCCATGCCTGAGCAAAATGCACGCCTGGAAGTTCCCTGAGGCGGTGATGAAAAATTGCCTACTCAGGCAGAGTGAACTTTCATTGTTTGGTTGCTGCCATTTGCCTGAATATGTATGATATATATCACCGTTGAGCTCCGCCGTGCGTGCCATGCTCCTGCCAGCCCTACCATTCTCGAGCTTTCTCTCTAGAGTTGACTACACACCCCATCCAAGCCACACAAGTTCGATTGGACGATCACTGGCCACTGGGTGCTGCAGCTGCAGCCGTAGACAACCGTAGCAACACCAGCTAATCGGAGCCTTGTGTGTTCGATAGCTTCTTGATCTTGCATCCTGTCCATGGTGCCATTGCGTGCTGTTTTCCAACCCGCATCCGTCTTCTCTCGAGGGAAATAGAGCCATTGAATCACACTCTACCTCTCCAAGTTCGGTAGAAAAAACGTAGATAGATGATGTGTTTACTAAAAGAGAGCAGCTTTTTTGCGCACATTATCACGCGCGCACCCTGGTCCCTTTCGTCCGATGCGAGCTGGTGCACTAGATTCGTGCAAATTGGCATTACGAGCGACCGTAACAACTGTGCTATCGCCGTAACCACTAAACAGTAATTGTGTCTGTCGTTTTGTGCTGGAACCAAGAAATAAATGCTCACTAGCGTGGGCACACATCAGTCAAGTACTGGCATTGTACTCCTTTCAATTAATGTGTTGAGCTCGGATTCAAAAATACAATATTGTTGCTTAAATAGGCCTCACTGGTTGCTTAAATAGGAGAGAGCTTCATCCATGTCTTGCAGGCCACAAGCAAGGAGGTTTGGTTGCGCAAATAATACACTTGAAATTTTTTTAGTGATTGCACAACTTTGCGGTCACTAGCACTTGTATTTTTTTGCAAAATGGCGAACTTCATAGTAGTCAAAATGGCGAACTTCATTAACTTAGAAAAGGGCAATTCACGGACTTCGCACAAAGTTCTTGACAAACAGTTCGATGCACGCGGACTTACTGATTGCTGATGGAGTTCAAGAGGTCCAACCGAGCATTTTTCCAGATTCTATCAAACTGGTTAGGTGTCTCAACGTTATATATAGGTCTGTCTGTGGCTTATGATGAAGGCATAACCTTAATATTTATTAGGTGGGACAATCATTTATTTTTTTGGGTTTGTACCATTGCAATCTATGTTTGGCAGTAGCTAGTCTTGATATTTATTAGCCGGGGATGGCATTTATTGTTTAGGTTTCTAAAACATTTATTGGACTACTTTTTTTGTACAATCCACCCACCTGCGACACTTGTTGATGATTGGTCCTCACGTCAACATAAAAGGATTTTTATTATAATGATGGCAGTGTTAACAAGCTAAAACTAGCCGATACACTGACTAACTTCGCAACCTCAGATGCTAGCAAATTTTGTAAGATATGGTGGCATGGTACATTTATTTCCTGTGTGCTTGACAATGAGATAAACCGCGCGTGTCTCGAATTTTTCCATTGCCTCTTGCAATTTAGAAAGGAATTAAAATTGTTTTTAATGGGTTATGTACAAATCTCCTAAATCAATTGACTAAGCTATTGTTAACTCACCTTCATAAAGTTGCAGCTGCTACGAGTTTCATTAAATTTGTGACAAAAGTAAATAACAACAAGTCCTGGTTTGTTCCTGCTAAAAAAATTTATTGGGCAATCTCATGTCGTTGAGTGGAAGATCTCTACTAAAATATTGTCAAATGAAGCAAAACAGTTGGTATTGTACCTATTTATCGGGCAATCTGTTGCACCAACCCATCGATAGTTGAATTTCTGTTAGTCTGGCGAAAATCCTGATGTTGGTAGACTTTGTCAGAGCTGATCTTATCTTTAAAAATAGACATACGGTGGTATCAACACCGTCATCTCCTCGCATACCTGGAATGTTGGGTCATATATGGTGCATTCATTTGCAACCATGTCCCAGTGTAGCAGACCCACCCGTTGTTAATCTGAGCTGGCATCACTACCTGAAAATAATAAAGTTTGTGTATAGAAGTGAATTTGAAAAGTTCTATTGAAAAACTCAAATTCAATGGCTCACCATCAGACATCTTGAAACGTCGTGGGTTATTGAGTCGCCATGGAACTGTGAACTGTTTACTTCGTCCCTTAGCAACGGATCATCGACACTTAATAGTGTTGTTGAGTGTACAAATATAAATTGTATTAATAAATTGTTATAAAATTGTACGTGTGATGTGATCTTGGCAATAATGTTCATTGTTCTATCAAGGATAGCCAGAAATGTGTGGTGCAAGTTTAGTAGCCATTATTGAGTGAAAACATTGTTATGAAAAATTGCTATATGGTTACCTGACGACGTTCTTAAAATACCTCCTATTGTGTGGTCCACATACAGCTCCAAATCTTAATTATCTGCTACATGCGATCCACGATGAATCCAAACAATTATGAGCTGGGCGTGCAGCTTATGTGTGTCACTGTTGGAGGTCTGGTTTCTAGAAGTTTATGTCTGCATGTGAGCGCTTCACCGCGAGCTTGAGGCCAGTAATCCGTAACGGGCATGCCGTAAGAGGTTGTATTTGCATAGCGTTGTGGATTAGCGTGACTTTTAAAGTCCATGTGCATCAATATCACGGGTGGGCACTCGGCCATATGCGCACCGAAAACATATTCTTACTAAACATGGGACCTATATTCACATTGAGGATTATTCCCTTAGTTTAGAATGACTTAATATTCACTTATATTTTTTTTGAAGAACCTGGAGGAGCTTGTGCTCCTACAGTATTTTATTGCAACCTAACAAAATGAAAAAAAGGAAAAAGAAAGAGCTCAAGTGTGCTGCTGAATCATTCTTTGAGTTTGTTCACATTTTTCTTCTTGGCCCTATGGACAACCATTGCCATTTCTTTAAGAAATTTCCTTTTGTACTTTTCCACCATTGGATCAACTTGATTGAATATCCAATTATTTATTTGTTTCCATATGCTCCAGCACATTAATATGATGGTATCCATGAAGAAAGGCACTTGGACTTGGACTTGAGCCACTTGACTACCCGATGAGCCGAAAGCCATCTTGGAGCATCGATACCTAGTTCCATATTCTTCCGGCGCAATAAAGCTCTGGGGTTCAATCTGTTCTATAGAAGAAGCCAAAAGAACACCTTGTGTTTAGGTTGACATGAGGATCGCCAAAGCCATTTAAAATCCAGATGTATCGGCATGTGACCATTGAGATGTTTATAAATTAGAGAGGTTGAATATTTGACTGTTTGCTTCATGTGCTTCCACTCATCCTTTGCTTCGTCGGTTCCGGATCACTTAGCATTTGATTTACAATTTCCCATTGTTGGTAGGCTTGAACACTCGGTGGTTGATGAAACATGTCTGCAAAATAATTTTGATCCTTCACTTGTGATAAGATAGTTTTCCTAGATTTTACGAGAGGAGTTCAATTCTTGATACTTGAATTTGAGTGGGCAACCATCAAAAGAATCCTCCCAAAATTGTGTTGTTAAGCCATCTCCTATTTTCACTACTGCTACCCCTTTGTAGAGGTCTATGAGTTTGAGGATATCTCTCCACCAAAAAAGATCCTTTCTTTTGTGCTCCCGGCATTTGATTATTCCTGTAGTAATTATTCCATAAGAGATGAACCCATGGCAAGTCCTCTTTGTTCATAAATTTCTGAATCTACTTCATTAATAAAGCATTATTTTGTACCTTCAATTTAATGATACCTAGCCCCCCTTTAATTTTGGCCGACTT
>JAUNZO010002523.1:0-12155 GCA_031894775.1 Chloris gayana | reverse complement strand
GTGCATCAAGCAGATATTATACCAGTTTATTAGTCCCCCTTTACTAAATTGTTGTCGCCATTGACTTTTTCCAGTGACGTTTGACTATTCGTCTTATTCAAAGAATTTCTTCAAATACAAAAAGTAATATGCTACATTTTAAGTTTCTTTAGTGATAAAACATATTCCAACAAAATATATGACATTTATTAAATTTTATTTGAATAAGATAAATGGTCAAACTTAACTAAAAAAAATAATCAACGACTGACAATAATTTAGTAAGGGAGTAGTATGTAACAGTTTATATTAGCCATTTCAACACGAGCACAGCAATCTCAACCCGATTCGACGGTGTTGGACTTGGACCAGTATAAGTGCGGTGCACTTCGGCATCCCAATCGACCGGGAGCTCATCGGTGGCCAGATCATCAGATGAAGCTTTTTTCGCCTCATCTCATCCCAAAAGGAGACGACGCGAGGCCCAGATGCAGGGAACCCGGGTGGGCCCGAGTGCGACGGGCCATGTGTCGCCGCGCTGCCGTCTGGGTCACCCAAGTGTGCGGGTGGGTGGCCGCCACACGCTCGCTGCGTGTGCTCGCCTCCCTCCACCTCCCCTCTCCCTCCGCACTAGCGTCGCTCCCACTACTACCCTTCCCCTCCCCTCCCCCTCCCCTCGGCAGCCGCCGTCGCCTTCCTCCCCGACCCGAGAACCGCAACCCCTCGCGCCCTCGCTTTCCAGTTATCAGCCGCCGCCGGCCGCGGTCAATCAAGAACCGTCGAGATCCGCCGGAGCCCAGGTATGGTAGAGGTGCCTACCCCGCCCGCGCGGCAAAGATCGTTTCTTTGATGTTAATTCTCGCGATTAAATAGTGCGGGGGATCAGAGTCCGTTTCTTGGTTTGTCACGATTCAATCAGTTATTGCGGCGGCGTAGAGGGATAGCAGGAGAAAGTTAATTTATTTTGGTGCCTCGGTTGGTTCGTGCTGGTTCGCATGGATTCACAGGTTGAGCAATTGCTGGATTATTTAGTGCGCAAGAGAAAGGGCTTCGCTTCTTGATGATGTTTCTAGTTCTAATGTTCTATACTAGGGAGCTTCAGATTTCACCACATCGTCGCTTGGGTATGGTGTTGTCAACCCGCGAGTGTACATCCAATGAATATGGTTTGTGTTTTTTTTTTGTGTTAATTCAGATAGAATCAGTATTAGAATTGAATCTGCTTCAACTAACTAGATTGCATGCGCAGTTGAAGGATTATTGTTGTGACTTGTGAGGAGGAAGGAAGAGTAGGCTGGGTAGATATCTTGGTGTGCTGTTAGGCTGGTAAAATTGCCTCTTTAGTACTTATTGCGAGCAACTAATGATTGAAACTATCTTTTCCTGTAATTGAGGTGACAAAATTGAGTTCTGAATGCCAATTCTTTCCGCATACACGTTGTTGGGTCGAACTTGTTTCAGAAGGATGTGATAATGTGCAGTCCATACTATTATTTCTTGCAAAGGAAAACATCTCTCCTTATAGTTCAGAAGGCAGTTCTATGCTCATCTTGCATCTCTCGTGATGTGAAGGTGTAGCTTGTTATATTTAAGAGTTCTTATCGTTTCCATGCTATAGGTTACCACAAAACTAATTTTTGAATGGATTGGATTTGGTGTTCCTATTGCTTGCAGATCTTTATCTGCTGGCCTTTTTGATGCACTTGGTTCTGATTATTGTCTCTTTTCGTGTGTTATTAATAGCAATTTAATTTATGATGTAGGAGAATAATTTGGGTATGGTGGTTGAAACGGAAAGCTCTGATTCCCTGCCTAGCAGTTCAAATGCTACTGCTGATAGGCCTCTTAATGGGTAAGTCTGCGAATTATTATCATCTTGAATCCAGCAGTTTCACACCAGTAACCCTTATATTTTGTTGTGGCTGTGGTTGATTAGCCTACAATTTGTGCAACCACACTGCTGCCATTTTAGATAGTCTGCTCTCTTATCCTGTTGTATAGAGCTTACTAAGATTATGATTTCTGATCGAGTTTAAATTTTTCATGTATGTTTTACGAAGACAAAGAATAGAATATGATTGTGAACATCCGTGCAGATGAACCATGCATTTATTCACTACATACATTGGTTGACTGTTGTAGAAAAAACACTTCCATACTAATGATAGCTTCCATCAGATTATCAAAATAGCCTCGTCATCTTCATTCAATATACCATGTGCTATGTAACATGATCAAAATGAGCATAGGCCTTTGTTTGTAACATAAAATTTGATTATATCTGTGAATACATGTTGCGAATGGTCCAATTATTTCACTGAGCAAGCTGAATATTATTGATGAATATTTCCTTCTTTGCTGTCTGCATTCTAGTTCAACACAGTTTATCTTTTCATCTAATGTAATGATTTGGTTGATCATAATGCTTCATGCCCATGTTGATGAACACTAGTGATTAGCAACTGCAAGTAAACATTTTCTGCTCCTTCCTGAGCAGTGGTGCTGTAGAGATTTGCTGTTGGGCACCTTCTGCATCAATTATGAAATTGCCACTTTAAGTTTAGGTCTCCTAACCTCAGTAAGTCATCATGCCAATCTAGTTGGAAACTGAAATAAGTGTCATTTAGTAATTTACAAGCCACTTGAATCCAGATTTTTTTATGCAACTTTGGTACGTCATATATCTGTCACCTTTGGGAATCACCTACCTTCTTGCTGAGTCTACCCATTTCCATTAGTGCTGCATTTCCTTTTTTTCTGAAGAATTATTTTCTGCCTATCGCAGGCCTTCTGACCAAAGATCTCAGGAAAAGACTCCAAAGAAGAACCATAAAGCTGAACGAGAGAAGCTTAAGCGGGACCAGTTGAATGACCTTTTTCTTGAACTCGGCAGTATGCTAGGTTAGTACAGTGCTTCATGGACCATCAGTTATGTCTGTAGAATAATTAATTTACTCTTTTGAAAGGAACATCAAATTCCATTGCTCTGTACACTCCACTTGATATCATTTGTCAATGGCAGCCCACAAAATATACATTCCCAAGAACATGGAGGTATAGGCGAAATTAGCTTTTTAATTCTCAAAATCTGATGCATAGTGTATGACTATATATGCACCAAGTCAGACTATTAAATATTAATGTGTCTCCTAAATGAAAATGTATTGATACATGGATTTAGTTATCTGCTATTGTCTTGTAAGCATTTGCACAAAATAGGATGCATAGTATTTGGGCTTGATATATTTATTAATTTTTGGTGGGGCTTCAAAACTCACCCTGCCCTCCATTCTAGGATTCTAAAAGGTCCATGGGCTCCATTTCTATAGAAAGTGCTAAAATATTCCCATGCGAAGTGCTAGCTTTCCTGCTTTATTCCCAGCTTCCTTTTTGAGTGGTCCACTGCATGTTGATATTCCTCTGACCCTGAGAAGTGAGAACAAAATCTCTAAGGGACAAGTTGTTATCAACTTGCTACTTAGCCCATTTTGTGATAAAAATATCTGAAACTTGTTGCTTGCTTCCCTTATTTGCAAAACCATGCGCAATGGATGTCATTGTATATGTCGTCTTACACTGACATGAGCATGCTAGCATCATCTACCACTGCTTTACTGACCTATTGTTGGTGGTTGTGTGGATCACCACTATGTAAGATAACATTCTTGTAATATCCCTTTCTCCTTAATACCACTATTGTTGGTGGTTGCTGATGCCCCGGCATGCGCGTTGTACTCGATCATCGACCCTTTCTCCTTAATACAAAGATACACAGTCCTCCTGCGTATTCGAGAAAAAAACTAATTTAGTTCGACTTTCTTATGTACGAACATATTTATTCACATCAGTCCTAATGATCAAGTCATCAAGCTTACTGGGTTGACATTGTGCATGTACTTGCTGACTTATTGTGCAGTTGTGCATTCTGACAGATGAAGGAGGAAGAAAAGCCATTCGCTTAATGGTTTAGTGTATTCATTATGAATGTTGGTGGTTTGTGTTGCGTGTAAGGAGCCATATAATATGATACTGTGATATCTTGTCCAGTTTGTTCATGTGATAAGCTCTTTGCAGAACCTATAGCCTTCACTTTACAGTCATATATACTTAGGTTATTGATCTTTTAATACATATCTAAGTCACTGATCAAAATAAATTCTGCTATTACAGATCTTGATCGACAAAATAGTGGAAAAGCTTCAGTATTAGGTGATGCTGCACGAGTACTGCGAGATCTGGTTACTCAAGTAGAATCTCTTAGAAAGGAACAATCTGCTCTTCTATCTGAACGCCAATATGTGAGTTTCCAAATTAAAGTGCCCATATATTTGTGATCAAACTTTTACTATGTTAGTTTCTGCATGAATCCCAAGTTCCTCAAACAATGGCGAGAAATGATAACCAAAGAGTCAATGGAGTTTATTTCAGGCTTGTGACAACGAAAGTCTTATGCAATTAATACTACCCTTGTTCATATAATATTTTTTTCTGGAGTTGTTCCTCTAAGAACGGGACATATTATCTATTATGAATAAATTCATTAAAGTAAGTAGGCATCTGAAACTGACATATCCAATTAACTAAATCTTTTCTGTTGGGGCCTTGGGTGTAGTAACTTTCTTGATTTTGACACTTTGGTAGTTGCTTTAGCATAATTATTGTACTTTTAATATTAATCTTACACCACACTTACTGACAGGTTAGTTCAGAGAAGACTGAACTTCTAGAGGAGAACACTACAATCAAAGCTCGAATAGCAGAACTTCAAAATGAACTTCGTGCAAGTATAGGAAACAATAGCATCAGTCTAAGCAGTATTGGGATGCCACATCCAATGGCAAATGCTACTAACCCTGGTGTAGCCACGCAGCCAATGCAACATCAGTTGTGGAGCAGCATTCCTAATTTAAGCACTGTGCCCGTGACACACTCAACAACTACAGCATCACAGTTACATAATCAACAGCATCGCCCTGCTGTTGTTGGTCAAGTTCATGCATCACGCCCTCAGGAGCTGCAGCTTTTTCCTGGAACATCATCACCACCAGAGCGCGAGGGTTCTAGTGCCCTTACTTCAACTTCGGGCCTGACAGATTCTTTGCCAGGGCAGCTTCAGTTGAGCCTTCCACAATCATCTCAAGAAGGAAGCAACAGCAGTTTATCACGCAGCAGAAGAGAGTGGAAAAACGGGTAGCCATTCAACAGCATTAGAAATTAGTATTTCATGACAACGATTCTCCTGTAAATACCGAGAAACAACTCCATCTACTGATCAACACCTCTTGTGGTAGTTGCTGTGTATTGTAATGTGACTCTGGTTGCTTATCATGTTTCATCTGGAGTTTCAAAACTTAAGACGAAATACCAGAACAATCTGATATTACATACAATGTGCTATTTAGTTGTCAGATCAATAACAAAAGGCACACTGATGGTTATGATGCATTGATTGCTTTAATCTTGTTGCATCCCTTAACATTTTTCCCTTCATAAGAAAAGAGCATGTAATTTTGTTTCCCACTATCCTAACTCCTAGTACCATTTTCAGCTTGTGTCATAAATACAACCAAAATTTTTTATGACGTCACAGATAATGATTTTCTTTCCCAATGTAAGGTGCAGTGGATTCACTGGCGTTGTTACAGCAAAATTGCAAGAGCGAAGCGTCAGAACACATTTTATCTTCTGTATCTAATCAGAAATCCTATAATCTTTTGTCAAACTGTTCATCCCAGGTATAGGAAAAAGAAGGGCTGACAAAGAAAAAAAAGATCGAAGGAACTGCTACACTCAAAAAGAAACTTCACAAGACCTGAACATAAACACACGTCCAGCTCCAGCCCACTAATCTTGCTTCACCTCGTCCTTTATTCTTCTGAACCCTTGCCTTCGGAGGAACTGTCCTTCTTCTCGTCCTCTGAACCCTCGTCGCCGGCAGTCCAGTACCGCTTCACGGCAAAGAGCACCTTCTCCGGGATGTGCGGGCTGTCCTCATGATTTGCCATCAATGTTTTCCACCGCATCCCCTTGGCCATCGTCTGAACCTTGAGCAGAACCTCGACATCATCCCGGAGGATCACCGTGCCCTCGGGGCGCAGAATCCGGTCCATCTCTAGCAGGATGTCCTCCATCTTGCACCTGCTCCAAATTTGGGCGTCAATTTGTCAGGCAGAGACCTCACACGACTCAGCGGACTAGTTCCAAGCTTTCCCAGCAGCAACCAGAAATAAGGTTAACAGTTGACACCATTCAACAGAGTGGTTCTACGCTCTCGAGGCATCAACAACAAAAGAAAAATCTCGAAATGGAAGAAAATCTAAGCATGGTAGCAAAAGACTGAACAAAGTTTGAATTTCTGACAAGCTCAGTCAAAATAGTATGTGATGGAATTTGGAGTCACCTGTCCTTGTAGAGGGTGAAGATGCCATTGGCATGTATGAGGTCATATGTTCTTGGATAAGTGGAGAATGCTTCACACCTGAAGTTATATAGTCAATTGAAATTTGAAGGGAAGGTTCTCCGAACATTCAGCGATTCACATCGGAAGAAACCTAACACTTACCAGTCGTGGTACATGCCGATGAGCCCCCTCTCGTAGATGACGCCGAGGGTGGAGAGCTCGGCGGCCGTGGGCACGACGTTCATGACCCAGGAGTTGGGCGAGAAGACCGCCGCCGCGAACGCGCCCACGCCGGCGTTCATGTCCAAGACGTTCCGGTACCGGTCGCTGCGCAGCCTGTGGTTCACCTTCTTGTACGCCGCCACGTGCCGCTCCCACCGGCGGTTCTCCTCGTCGTACGTCTCCGCCGTGAGCCCCGGCACGGCGCCGGCGGACACCCGCGGCGGCACGGCCGTCAGCCGCGCCGGGAACGGCTGCAGCTCGCCGGGAGCCGGGGCCGCCGGCGTGACGCAAGCCTCCATGTTCTTGTACCTGACGAGCAAGAAGCCATCATTTTTTCTCTTCATCTTGGATACATTTGTTGGTCACATCTGGCGACGCGGAGGGCCCACACGTGGCGTTTTTAGTGTTTACCAGACGTCGTCGGGGTTGAGGTCGTCGCAGGTCCGGACCGCCGGTCCGGCCGGGCACGCGGCGGCGGGCTTCCGCCAGACGCCGATCTCGTTGATCTCGGCGACCTTCTCCCAGCAGAGCGTGGCGGCGTACCGCTCGATCCTCTGCTGCTCGGCGGCGAGGTCGGCCTCCGTGCGCTGCCACGCCCTGTGGTTGGCCTTCCAGTTGATGGGCGGGCCGGAGAGCACCCAGTAGCCGCCGGGCCGGAGCACGCGGTCGATCTCCATCAGGTACATCCCTCCTGCGCCGTGGAACGCACGTGTCAGAGCTGGCGTGCGTCGCGCCGGCGACGAGAGGGGAAGGAAAAGGAACTCACCGTTGCCGCCCCAGGGAATGAGGCAGCGCGAGCAGTGCGCCATGTCGAAGGCGCGCGTCGGGAAGGGCAGCTTCACGGAGCCCAGCACGCCGATGAACGCCGGCACGCCGCGCTCCAGCGCGAACTGCACCTGCGCCTCGTGCGAGTCGCGCGGCGCGAACGACATGGTGATCACGCCCCGCGAGTCCAGGTACGCGCCCAGGCTCGCCACCTGCACACATTCACCTGCAGGTATGAGATGTCACCACACAAGACGGATACGACAAGAGGATATGTAATTACGCCGCATCCGGTGTCGAGGACGGTGCGGACGCGGCCGCCGGCGAAGGGGACGACGGAGCCGAGCTGGTCGATGTACTTGTCGGCGCCCTGCGGGAACTGGGTCCCGCCGCCGGGGAACCGGAGCACGGCGCCCTCGTGCCGGACCCAGTTCTGGACGGCCTTCTCCACGGTGAGGCTCTTGTACGGCGCGTTCGCGAAGGGCACCACGTCGCGGCTGCGCGGCCACGGGAACGGCGTCACGTACCCCGCCGGCGCCGGGACCAGGCACCGCAGCCGCTCGCCGGAGCCGGCGTCCGGGCAGTGCCGCTCGCGGTACACCATGTTCTTGCGGGGGAATTTCATGGCGCGGTCCTGGTCGTGGCAGGGCGTGTGGTCGGCGAGCGACGCCGCGCACGCCGGGAAGAAGGGCGCCGCCTCGTCCTCCCGCCCGCCGCCGGCGAGCGACGCGTTGGTGGTGTCGCCGCCGTGGTGCGTCTCGAAGCTGAGGCCCGCGGCGCCGCCGCCGCAGGCCGTGTCACGGGTCACGGCCGCCGCGATGCTGTCGCCCTTGCCGTAGCCGCTGCGCTGCCACGCGCCGAGGAGGTAGAAGAAGACGCACAGAACCATGGCGAGCACCAGGCTCAGCGGGCTCCGCGGCCCCGCGGCGCCCTTGTTCGCCGCCATGGCCGCCTCCTTGGCGATCGAGATGCGATATCAACCTACCTATCCAGATAAATCAATGCAACTAGAAAAATAAGGTGATCTATAAATAATGCGCGATTAATCCGAATAATGGCACGTAATACGAACCTGACCTGCTTGATCGTCGCGATGCTCGCACGCAGCTTGTTGAATTTGGATCAACGACTCGGTGAATCTGAACGGTGCTCTTGCATCTGATCGCGTCCGGACGGCGTGGAGGACGAACAGAAAGGTATCTGACACGGATGTTGCTATCGTAATGCAGTCACCAACGAGAATGAGGGAGAATCGGATCTTGGAAGAGAGAGAAGAGGACCTAGAGTTCGCTTGAACGCGAAAGTTATTTCTTTTCTCCTTTTAAGTTGAGATTTTAGCGTCAGTCGGTCACAAACAGTTAGGATAGCCTCTCCACTGCTAGACAAGACAACTGGGCCATTCCAATTCCAGAGGTCAGGTTTATTGGCAAAGTATACGCACTCATTTTTTTTAAAGACAAAATGATAGTATACATTATCATTCGTTTTCACCAATACTACTTCCTTACTCACCGTTGACTTTTTATTATGTTTGACCATTTGTCTTATTCATCAAAATTTAAGAAATATAATATATTTTGTTGGAATGTGTTTTATCACTAAAGAAATTTGAAATATAGCATATAATTGTTTATATTTGAAGAATTTTTTTAGATAAGACGAATGGTCAAACGTTAAGAAAAAGTCAATGGCGACAATATTTTAGTAAAAGAGTACCATGTAACATAAGTGACGAGTTCAAACAAATTTGGAAAAAAGCTTAGCTTAATCGAGCTGCTCTATGCGATCGGTGGAGAAGCGAGCAATGCCATCTGGAAATGAAGCATTTTCAACGGTACCATGATCAGGAGGCAAACATCAAATCATCAATGACCCACACCACGCAGAAAGTGATTGAGACTCGCATTTCAATTTGTGAGACGCCTATACCATTTCAACTTCCACCAACATCTCACCCATCTCTCTGTAAACTTGTTAACATGTTTTAAACATATGAGCATTTAAAACTAGCTACACTAATATCTGATCTGCGCCAACGGAAGGGCTCTAGGACAGGAACAGTCCGTGCGGCTGTGCCTCTGTAGCCACCAACGCCAATTCGAAGCGCTTCGGACAACAAGGAAGGCAGGAAGTACGAGGCCCTTCATGGTGGATCCCTACTGGCTCCCGCAAGTGGGCATCGCAGAACAGATTAACCGCACCAGCCAAACGGACACTGAGCCTGACGCCAATAATGTTATGCTATTCTGTATCATTTCAGTATCCACCAACATCTCACACTTGTCTCCAAAGGAACCGGTTACGCGCGCCCTCCCTTCTGCGATTTGCATGTTTCAGGTGGGTTCTGGGAATGCATACTTATATTATATATGCCACCCTCCCTTCTGTAGTTCTGCCCGTGCCAGGTACAAAATGTGTTTTGGTTGCATGAAGCAGCAGCAAAAGTCATGAGTAGCATGCATGCTATTTTCTTTCTTCCGAATTGCCGGGAAGTTATGCATATTATTCCGGGATACAACTGTCAACATATCTAGTTTTTTCTAATATTTTGTCATCTCTCTTTTTCTTTTTATTCACGAGAAGTGCATGACAAATTGTTGCGTGTCTCTCTTTATTGAGATACAAAGGTTAATATGCTGCTCCTAACACAAGCAGCTAGGATAATTGTCTCAACTGCCAGACATTTGTTTCTTGCCCTCGGCTCCATGCCTGAGCAAAATGCACGCCTGGAAGTTCCCTGAGGCGGTGATGAAAAATTGCCTGCTCAGGCAGAGTGAACTTTCATTGTTTGGTTGCTGCCATTTGCCTGAATATGTATGATATATATCACCTTTGAGCTCCGCCGTGCGTGCCATGCTCCCGCCAGCCCTACCATTCTCGAGCTTTCTCTCTAGAGTTGACTACACACCCCATCCAAGCCACACAAGTTCGATTGGATGATTACTGGCCACTGGGTGCTGCAGCTGCAGCCGTAGACAACCGTAGCAACACCAGCTAATCGGAGCCTTGTGTGTTCGATAGCTTCTTGATCTTGCATCCTGTCCATGGTGCCATTGCATGCTGTTTTCCAACCCGCATCCGTCTTCTCTCGAGGGAAATAGAGCCACTGAATCACACTCTACCTCTCCGAGTTCGGTAGAAAAAACGTAGATAGATGACGTGTTTACTAAAAACATGGGACCTATATTCACATTGAGGATTATTCCCTTAGTTTAGCATGACTTAATATTCACTTATATTTTTTTTTGAAGAACCTGGAGGAGCTTGTGCTCCTACAGTATTTTATTGCAACCAAAGATCTGAAAACAAAAGTTTACAGAAAGAACAAATAACAAAATGAAAAAAAGGAAAAAGAAAGAACTCAAGTGTGCTGCTGAATCATTCTTTGAGTTTGTTCACATTTTTCTTCTTGGCCCTATGGACAACCATTGCCATTTCTTTAAGAAATTTCCTTTTGTAGTTTTCCACCATTGGATCAACTTGATTGAATATCCAATTATTTATTTCTTTCCATATGCTCCAGCACATTAATATGATGGTATCCATGAAGAAAGGCACTTGGACTTGGACTTGAGCCACTTGACTGCCTGATGAGCCGAGAGCCATCTTGGAGCATCGATACCTAGTTCCATATTCTTCTGGTGCAATAAACCTCTGGGATTCAATCTGTTTTGTAGAAGAAGCCAAAAGAACACGTTGTGTTTAGGTTGACATGAGGATCGCCAAAGCCATTTAAAATCCAGATGTATCGGCATGTGACCATTGAGACGTTTATAAATTAGAGAGGTTGGATATTTGACTGTTTGCTTCATGTGCTTCCACTCATCCTTTGCTTCTGTCAGTTCCAGATGACTTAGCATTTGATTTGCAATTTCCCACTGTTGGTAGGCTTGAACACTCGGTGGTTGATGAAACATGTCTGCAAAATAATTTTGATCCTTCACTTGTGATAAGATAGTTTTCCTAGATTTTGCAGAGGAGTGCAATTCTTGATACTTGAATTTGAGTGGGCAACCATCAAAAGAATCCTCCCAAAATTGTATTGTTGAGCCATCTCCTATTTTCACTACTGCTACCCCTTTGTAGAGGTCTATGAGTTTGAGGATATCTCTCCACCAAAAAGATCCTTTCTTTTGTGCTCCTGGCATTTGATTATTCCTGTAGTAATTATCCCATAAGAGATGAACCCATGGCAAGTCCTCTTTGTTCATAAATTTCTGAATCTACTTCATTAATAAAGCATTATTTTGTACCTTCAGTTTAATGACACCTAGGCCCCCTCTAATTTTGGCCGACCTACTAGCTTCTAGGCTGCCAAGGGAGGCTTGTTAGCATTGAGAGATGACCCTCTCTACAATCCATGTCTTCTATACTAGTCCACCTGTTTGATGATGGTGTTTGGGACTCTTAGGGTGCACATAAATAAGTAGACAGAGAGGACATGCCAATATTAACCATTGCTAGCTTTCCTGCTTGTGTAAGAAATTGGGCACATCCCACTAACCTTCTTTCAATTCTATGTGCCATAGGTAGGAAATATGCAACTGAAGGCCTTGTTGTTCCCAGTGGCAAACCCAAATATGTGAAAGGCATGGAACTTACTAACAGTTGAGGGTTCCTGCCAAAGCATTCTTTCATCTCACACATTAATGAGCACCATGATGGATTTGTGATAATTAATCTTGAGCCGAGTGGGATCTACAAAAGTGTTGAGGAGTGCTTTGAGAGGAACTTTATTTTGTACCTTCAGTTTAATGACACCTAGGCCCCCTCTAATTTTGGCCGACCT
>JAUNZO010002522.1:0-20989 GCA_031894775.1 Chloris gayana | reverse complement strand
CCTGAATTGCCATTAAAAATCACGGTGATTTTTTGTAGCGGACTAGTTTACGGCCCTCCGGTAAAAATCTTTGTACCTACGGCTTACAAAGAGGCCCACAGCTACAACCTAACCCACACCCCGCCCAAACCCTAATCTACACCAGGAATATAAAAGCACCCCACTCCAACCCCCACCCCATTCTAGGCACCTCTCTCTCTCTCTTAGCCCCCACCCTCTCCACCATTGCCCCTCCTCCGGCCGCTGCCCCCACCCTCCACGATCAACTACCGCCCGGCCTCCCACCGCGTCCCCACCCTCCACCGTCGGCCCACGCCCTCACCCTCCATCGCTGGTTGTCGTCCCTCGTCCCGGCCACCGCCCCACCTGTGTGGAGCGAGGAGGCGCTAAGGGGGGGGGGCATACCTTCGTCCCTCCACTAGGCAGCGACGACACGGTGCGCGGGGGCCGTGGATCGGGGTCCCCTCCTCCACGCGGTGGCTTTTACCGGAGCGCGGGGAACGCAGACCCGGCCCCCTCGTCCAGCGACAGGTGGCGCGCAGAGGCCATACATCCGGGCGCCCTCCTCCACGCGGTGGCGGCTAGTGCGCGGGGGCCCTAGATTTGGGCCCCCTCCTCCACGTGGCAATGGCGCGGTACGTGGGGGTCGCGAATCCGGCCCCCTCCTCCAGGTGGCGACGGCGGCCCAACGCGGGGTGGGGCAGATCCGCCCCCTCCTAGCGGCGACGGCGGCGTTGCGTGGTGGGTCCGACGTGGCCCACTTTTTTGTGTTTACCTATTTCGACTATTGCAGCAGGTGGTTTCCGGATCCCGGATACCCGCCGCTATAGTGCATTTTCAACCGCCGCTACAATGCTTTTTTTGTAGTAGTGCAATTATCTTTCCTTCGGATACTTCACCTTCTTCAATGGTGAAAACTACGCAGTTGTGACAACCTCCCTGGATTACTAAAAGTGTCGGTGTTGTGACAGACCCGCCTCACGAAGAGTCGTTTCCGTCACCAGGATCATCATGGGTGGCATCACGCTCCGTGATACCCGATATTACAACATACAAACATAAGCATGATACAATGAATATAAGTACAAGTCTCTTACATTCATCCCAAGTACATTAGTACATCGTAGTCTCATAAGCACCAGAAGCAAATAAGTCTGGAAATTAACTAAACAACGGAAGCAACAAGATACAATCGCTCTCTCGGCGATACATCCACGGGGCATCCGACGGAGACAGGTGTTTCTGCCCTAAAACATCTTGTCAGCACATCAACGCCTCTATTCCTCCGGACCACACCACTCCCGGGTGTAGTGGCCTCCGTCCGAGGACTGATCCTGCTAGACGTCATCTCCAGCGACCATCTCCTGCTCAACTAGGTCCTCTAAAAACCACATAGAGGAAAGCTCCGAGCAACTAGAGCTCAGCAAGACTGACCCGTCAAGGTGGCCATCTACAGCCGACTCCTAGACATGCTAAGGCCAGGGGGTAGGATAAATTAAGCACTAAGCTAGCCTATAAGTGAATCCTTACTTTTAACTTTTAGCAGTTTAATTAAGTTGCATAGAAGAGTAAATTTAATTTACACTAGTCTACTGCATTACATGTTTCCAAACAAGTAATTAAGCAATACAGCAAATTGATCATAACCATCGTCATCAAAGTTTCTCTTCTTACTACGTTTCGGTCGACGGGACAAGTGGTACTCGTTACTGTGAGGGGCAGCGATTCGAATCGATTGACATCCTGTAGGAGAAACCTGATTGCACGTCACATACACGCTTCCGGGAAGCCGCATGAGACAACCTTTCCTAGCCGGCACTATAGTGTTAGTCGGGCCTAGCTCCCTCGAGAAGGGTCCCTCACGCGATGCCGTCTCGGACGTCATCCGTGAGTAGAGTGCTCCCTCCTCTCCTCCCAAATTCCTGCCAAGTAACCAAGGGAGTAGGGTATCTCTCTAACATACAGCAACCATCGATACGTCGGTTTATCTGGGCCCATTAATACCAGCATGCAAACAGTACGTTCAAACTTATCCACATGGGCCGGACACCACGCGGTCCTTGTGTGCACAGACGGGGCTACCACCTTGAAGACTCTTTCAGTCCTTCACTTTACACCTAAGTTGCCCGTTCGGCCTCCAATTTCCTTTTTCTTCTCAAATACTTAGCATCGTGTCCAAAAAGGTGATTGTCCCATCTATGAGTGGTCTTCGTACCACTCGACGGATCATCACCCTAATTAAGCAAGCATCTACGTAGGGCTATCGAAATCAGGATAAATAGGATCCTACTACATGCTAGGGTTTTCATCACAACTCCTATAAACCTAATACACATTACAGGCCTACAAGCATGTGGAGATGAAATAAAGGACTTAATCATAAAAGGTTGTCCACCGGGGCTTGCCTTGAGCTTGACCCTGAGCAGCTGGGTCAACAACAGTAGTAGCTTCTGGCTCCTCCTCGCCGGATACCGTGTTCACTACCGTAGCTACATGATGCAAAGGTGATGTGTGAATTTGATGAAACATGATTTGAATATTTTATGGAATATGTGCGAATTTCATCAAATACACATGATTAACTAGTATAAAATAACTTAGTGTCCAGCGAGGTGAAATGATTTATTTGCAATTAACAAATTTTATTTACTTCATCAAGTCCCATGAAGCATTTAAATCATTATCACATGTGCAAGAAAATAGTCCATTAATCCTAGCAAAACTAGGTAAAATAGCAATTAAATTGCCTCTGGTACTTAAGCACATGTTACGGATAATAATTAAACTAAGCTTCATAATTTGGGGCAATTAAATAATTAACTAAGCATTTAACTTGAATTCCCTAAAAAGAATTTATCCTAAATAAATTGCCTCTGATCATGCCAAACTAAATGCACTACAAAATAGTACATGTCTCTAGGAGTCCAACAAAATTTGGTTTGCAATTTTTTGAGGTCTAGAACTCTAGTTATGAATTTTCTAAGTTTAAATGAAATTATGCTCTATTTACAAAAATGCCATTGGGATTTAAAAATAAATCCCGCGCCGGGGGGGGCACACCGGGGAGCATAGGGTTCCGGATCTAAATGTGGCTGTGGCCACACGGGATCCTGGGCCGCCCGTGGCCTTGCCGGCTCCATGGCCGGAGCGGGCGGCGCGGCCACCGGAGAGGTGTCGGAAGGCGGCGCATGGGTCGGGAGGTGGCCCACGAGGGGCGGCGCACCACGGGGAGCCGTCCGGAGGGGTCCGGGAGGGGCGCGGCTCACCGGAAGGGGCGGCGCGGCACGTGGACGTGGTGGAAGAACTCCGGCGGGGGTGCTCGTCGCGGAGAAGGGTCGGATGGAGGAGCGGCTTGGTCGTTGAGCTTCATTGAAGGGTGGGCTTCACCGTCATGGCCTTCTCCTTGGATGAGCCGGCTTTAGAGGTGGAGCTCGACAGGGAGGCGGAGATGACCGGCGGCGGTGAGGAGGGAAAACGGTGCCGGCTTCACCTCGCGGGGAAAATCAAAAGGGAAACTCGTCGGGGAGGTTCGGGAGGGGATCCCACACGCGCGCCAAGGCGAATGGGGTGAAGGAGCTCACCAGAGAGATGAAATTTCGCGGTGAGGTCTCGGCGGCCGGTGAGGGAAGAAACACACGATTCTTCACCCACGTTCCACCATTTTCCGTGCGGCCGGCGCGTGGAGCTGGAGGAGGTCGGGGCGGGGCTTGGGGCGGAGTGGCTCGGGCGGAGGTGGCTCACGGCGGCGGGGCAACGGGGCTCGAGCACGAGGCAATGGTGGACGGGTGTGGGGAGCAAAGGGTTAGTTGTAAAAATGCTAACTTGCAAAAAACGTGACTCGGAGTGTCACAAGTGTGAAAGAAGCCAAGCCTTTGACTAGCACTTCCCAGATATCCAACTCATGCTCCTTGCATGTGGAATGCACAGATCAGCGAATCGCCTCCAGATCCCTCTATATACCGCCAAATTCATTGATGTGACAGAAACCTGTAGTCCGATCTCCAGGCTCCTGACATGACTATCCCACTCTAGGGTGCCGCCTTGCCGACCCCGTAGCACCGTGGGAACTCTCGCTCAGGCCTCTACGTCGATATGGCGAGAGAGGCGCTGGGTAACAGACACCGTCCATGCTACACCTAGCTACAGGCTAGCCGGCCGGCGCAAGTGTCCACGATTGACTGCTAAATCACCACCGCCACCGGGAAATGATGAAACCTAGCAATTGTACGAGAAACGAGGATGGAATTGAAATGATTGAAGAGTAGTTTGTTTTGTATGATTATCTCATCCTTATCAGTATAAAATAATTATAATTCTAACAGCTCGTTCTTTCCAACAATACCCAGTAAAATTGTTACTGTAGAATTACCTAGTAGTTTGTACCAAAAGTCGTTCTTCCTAAACATAGCTCCATCCAGCACAACTTGACCTCGACAGGGCACATGGCAAATGTCACTAAACACACGGTAAAACTTCGTTGGCCACCCACGGCAAATCCGGCACGACAATTTAGCTATCGGCAGTGCTCGAGAGAGACGAGCACAACCTGAAAATTGAGCGTGCAATGGTACCACCGAGAGGGAGCACAGGCTCTTTGACCGCATCATCCAGAGGGAGACGGAGATGCACATTTTAATTTGCCGGACGTGTCTATCGTTTCAGCTCCCACCAACATCTCATCTCTTGTGAAATTGCAGAAAGTTATAAACTGATTCTTCCATGACCCTTAGCTTGTACCATAGAATAATTTACAATTCATATTATCTAGTCACAGAAAGAGGCTACATTACCCCATGCAAGAATCAGCTATATGTTAACCTCACTACGAGCACACACACTTATACTCTACGAGCACACACACTTATACTGCCTCGATCACCCGGCCGTCTGCCCAATGCAACATGATCTTTGCGTGCATGTGGCAGCAAAATATTCGTGAGTATATAGCATGCTACTTCCATGGCGTACAAACTTTTACCCTGATTTCTCACAACTCGAACATGAACATGATTCTTGCTTCTGTTCTGATAGCCTAGATGTGGAGGAAGAAAAGTGTAGTACAGAAAAGATTCCTCCTCGTGATGCAGTCGCCAACGAGAATCACAGAGAACCAGATCTTGTAAGAGAGAAAGAACGGGGCCTAATCAAGAAACTCCAGTTTGGTTGAATGTGAATATTGTTTCTTTTTTCTCCTTTACAGTTGAAATTTTATCTTCAGACGGTCACAGCTCACAAACAGTTAGGATAGCCTCGTCTCGGAAAAATGTAAAATGAAATGTGAGGACAGTGTATATTCTCATCAAGTAAAAATGAAATGCGAAACTGGAGTTTGCTTGATTATGGAAGTTTTTTTAAAATTTCTTTTTCGTTTTCTTGACACTTGACAGCCAGATAGGGTTATTCAGAAACAGTTTGTACACCTATTTTGTCAATTATTCAAATCCACACGGAGGGCAGTGTTTTCATTTTTACACCTTTTACCTTACGTACTGCCCAACCACGGTACTTGGAAGCAGACCCATAACAGGTCGTGGAGCTGATTTTTGTATCTATCGTCTTCTACCATACGAATAAAGTGTAGCATATAGTGTGGTAGCTCTGCTTACTGTAACAATGCAGAAATGAAAAGAAAAGCATATGAAGATGTTGCTATCCTATCATATCTACACGTTACCATCTGTTTGAACGCAATGATGTTACTGGTCGTTGCGACTGAAGTGGACTCGGGGAGGAAGGGGCAGAGGACCAAGCAGCATCATGGAAGTTGCTTTTCACTTCCTGTTTCATTTTCTTTAGAGGGCGTGGCCTGTGGTCACCAGCACCGAGTCCTGCGAGCTGGACGGCGAGCGTGGGATGCATGGCGGCGGTAGCCAATGTACGGCACTTTAGGGATGGATGACAAGGGATCAGGCAAGGGTCAGAGCTCAGAGAAAGCCATGGTTGGCGGCATCGTTTCGAGAACCAGGTTTTGGTTACTATTTGAAATATTGACCAACCACTTGGTGCCTAGTGAACGTTCGATCGAACTAGCGCGGCTCGGGTCTGGTGACTTGACAGGTATTCAGTATAGTCCACTCTAGAAAAGGCTTCGAGAGAGGCAGGGTGTTGAGTTGTGATCCGAATTCTGTACAATGGGAGGTCGACTTCTGATGAAGCGAAGCGGACCCGTCGCCGGAGGCTTGGGCTGGAGCGAAGCGGTACATATACTCGTTTCCATCGAAATAACACAATCATATTCTTGTAAGCCGCCGTTAGGCGTTGTAATCCCGACTCTTGATAGTGAAGTATTTGTTGTCCGGCGCCCGTGGTTTTTCCCTCCCGCATTGGAAGGGTTTTTCACGTTAAATCCTTGTGTCCCTTGTGGTTTGATCTTCTGTTCTTCATCGTCATTTCGTCATCGTTCGTAACAAGTGGTATCAGAGCCAAGTGGTTTCCCGCCTAGGGTTTCACGATGTCGACGATGAAGTATCATCTACCGCTGTTGGATTACAGCACGAGGTTCTCGCTGTGTGGCAAGTCAAGATGCGGGAGATTCTGGCACAGAACTCAAAATCTGGATGAGGCGCTGGATAGTTTTGGCAAGAAGAAACAGGATGCGTGGACCTACGAGGAGAAGCGCAAGGATCGTAAGGCTCTGTCTCTAATTTAGCTTCATCTATCTAATGGTATTTTGCAAGAAGTGCTGCGGGAAAAAAGTGCTGCAGAACTTTGGCTCAAACTGGAATCGATCTGCATGTCCAAAGATCTAACCAGTAAGATGCATATGAAGATGAAGTTGTTCACGCTCAAGATGCAGGAGGGTGGTTCGGTCATGAACCACGTATCTGTCATCAAGGAGATCGTTGCCGACCTATTGGCGATGGAGGTCAAGTATGATGATGAGGATCTAGGTCTCTTATTGTTATGTTCTCTACCCATTTCTTTTGGACATTTTCGTGACACCATACTTCGAGCCGTGATGAACTATCCCTAGTGGATGTTTATGAGGCACTTCAATCCAGGGAAAAGATGAAAGGGATGGTGCAACTATGAGGACCCGGATTTCACCAAAGTGAAACCCGAACCCTTTGTACCTCTATGTCACTCCCGGGAGGGTGGCATGTACATCCATCACAAGTTAGTATAGAAAAACCATAAATAAAGAGAGTAATCAAGGCAAGATAGTAGAATCTCCAAGTACATCATCATTAAGCATAAGTCTCAATCTCATGGATACAAGAGCGTGGCACGCAGGCCATCGCGAAATCAAAGTAGAAATCTAGCCGAAGCGAAGCGGAAGCAACTCGATGAAGATAGGCGATGAAGACCATACCCACAAGCGACTCGAGTGTAGACGAGACCGTCACTCCTCTCCGTCGGCTCCCTCAACCGGCTCGGCCGGCTCCTCGAGCAACGGCGTCCGAAAAACAAAGTGATAAAGCCGTGAGTACATAACGTACTCAGCAAGCCGCAACTACCTAGCAACAATGTATGCATGTTTGGATATTCCAAGGAAAGGCAAGGGTTAGCACCTAAAGCATTATTCCTCAAGTCTATGTGAATCATATTTTATTATTAGTCAAATTTTATAAGTGGCCTTGCAGGAAACAACACAATCCTGTAAGGATCAAGTTTTATGTCCAGCACACCTCCACTGGACCACAGCTCGAAGCCGGAAGTAAAACACCTATCGGAGGGGAGAAGCAGTAAATGCTAAGCAAGAGTGTCGCTCAAAGGTGGTGCCCAATACCTTGAGCTAGGCTATACGTATAGATTTATATATCTCTGCAGAGAGTAAGCAACTGTACCCACGTGAAGAGGTACTCAAACAAAAGACCACCGTCGTGGCCCAAGCAAAGCAACACTCACAAGATCACTCCACAAAGCATCGACTAGGAGGCGCCCGTCCCTCGGGTCCGGGATCCTCTAACCACAACATAGGAAAAGAAGGTCCTGAAGGGTGTGACAAGGCGTACCACGGGCCGGGTGGGATATCCTCTTCTCGTGGGTCGAGACAAACGCTCCAACACCCACTACCACTAATCTCTACACCACGGCAGGCCTCCCAGTCCTCCGCTAAGTATCATGATCCAGCCCGCCCATACAAGTCACGTGGTAAGCTAGTAAACCAAAGAGCGACCAACTAAGAACCGGTCCTCAAGCTGTCGGGGCAAGTCACCATCCCTCTCCTCGAAACAACAGTCTCAACATCGGTGTCACCACAACAGGGGCCCTATAACCCAAGGCCCCTACACAAGCTGTACCCGCAACAGGTACTCTCCAAATAGAGACTCCCCGAAGTCTCCCAAGCACCTAACCACCTACACTCGCCCCAACAAAAGTCCTACCGGGTATCTAGTACAGAAACTCGACACCTAAGAAACACCTACAATTTATTTTACACAAAAACATGTATAGTCATCATGGGGTTCAATTAAGTAACTAAGCAAGTACTAAGCATGCGAGTAACAATAGAACAACCTATGGCAAACAGTGGTAAGGATGGCATAGGTAAACTACAAGTGCAAGTAACCATTAATCATGCATGGTCCAATTTAATGCAATTACTAAATAGGAGCAAGAGTGGTCAAGGATTGCGGCTTGCCCGGATAGGGCTGCTCCCGGGCCGGGTCGGGGTACTCGTACGGCTGCTCGGCGGAAACTCCTCAAACTGCGGCTCGGATGGGAACTCCTCGGCACCCTCCGACGGACGGATCGTGAAACAGGGGTTAGGCATGCATATCGAGGCAATAGGAACATGAACGAAACGAACGACGGAATATACAGTACAAGAACATGTCCAAAAGCTACACTAACGCGTAGAGAACGTCGCTACGAGTCCAACGCAACTCGACCGCGTATTTTTCCGACGCTCCAGGAAAAAGATATGAATTTCCAAAGATAAATGAATTATGGAAATTCGGGAAAATCCAGGAAAATGAAAAACCAGGGATTATTCCCTCAGAATATTCCCTCGGAATATTCCGCGACCCTTACTATTCCGTGGACCGGGTCCACCGGGCACTCTCTCTCCTCTTCTTCCTCTGGTCTACCAAGACCAGGTCTACGCAGATATTCAAAACCCAACCTCATGGAGTCATCCGACACGCGGGCCCCCTAGCTATCGTCGGCGTGACGTCATGGCCACCGGAGGGGCGGCGCCGCCCGAGCGCCTCCGCGCGAGCTGCCGGAATCTCCTCCCCTCGGCACTACGGCTCGCCGCGCACTCAACGGAGCACACCTGCGGCACCACTGCGAGCCCGCGCACCCGCCGGCCTACTCGCTCCGACCCGCTCCCCACGGACAAGCCACGGGGGCACGCCGGAGTTCCGTGCGGCGGCGGCGCAAAGGGGAGAAACTCTCCGGACATGAAAACCGCGACTTTGAGCACACCAGGAGGTAGCTCGTAGTGTAAGGAAAACAACCACACCTTCGCCCACCCGAAAAGATGGACGGAGGCCCGCCGACGGTGAGAACCGCGGCGGCGGCCATGGCGGCTCGATCACGAAACACCAAATCACGGGCCTTCTTCCCAAATTACGCGCGCACGACGACCCCTATAGCTTCACGAGACTCCCGGGCTAACTAATTGAACAAGAGCTCCTCTCCCACGAGCTCTCCACCGGCGTTCATGGCACGGCGGGGCGGACATCGACGCGCGATACGGGAAAGCTCTAATCCAAAGGGGAAAAGGATGGCGGGGAAGCGGTTACTCACCAACGACCGACGTGACGGCCTTGGCGAGGGCGGGGAGCACCGTCGACGACGAGCGGCGGAGAAAGACGGTGGCGGACGACGAACGCCGCGCGCATGTTGGCGGTGACCACGCGGCTCACCGTTCCGGAGCCGTGAGGAGACGACGAGAGAGGGAAACCGCCGGAGGTGAGGGCACGCGACGGGGAGCAAGAACGGTCGATGAGCTCAGCGAAAGCTTACCCATGGCGACGAGCGACGGGGAAGAAGAAGGTGGCGAGAAACTTCGCTTGAGTCGCCTGCGCGTTGCGTGGCTCGGATGTCAACGAGACCGGCACCACTCGACGCAGCATCGCATGCCGATCACAGCGACCATCATGAGCAGGGCTGGCTTGGAACTTCACCAATGGCGACGGAGAGAACCGCGGCGGACGGCGGCTAGGGTTTGGAGCTAGGAGGGAGAATGGCGGCTCAGGTGCGGTTTTGAGGGCGAGAAAAGGTGGCGGGGGTGGTTGAGCGTGTGACCCGGGTTGTTGCGGCGGCACTAAACGCCGGCCGTCCGAGGTGGCGAGCTCCGGAGCCGCCGCGCTCGTGGCTAAGCTGGAAAGGGGAGGGAGGTGGAAGAAAGCTGTAGAAGCTGGGCTCGGGCTGGATCGGGCCGAGGGAAAACGGAAGTGGGCCGCGCGATGGAGAAGTGGCCCATGAAGACGAATTCGAATTAAATTGCCTTGCGAATTTGCTGGATTAATTCATCACCAGTTTTTCATTCAAACTTCTTCAAAATTTAATCAAACCTTCTCCATAAATTCAAGGATTTTTATTACATGACATCTGTTACAAATTTTTGGGATGTTACGAGTGCACTCCGATGGGTCGTCGTCGTCTAAGGCCGGCGATGCACTTCATGTGAGCAGAGGTTGAACTGATCGGAGATCCTCCCATGACGGCAAAGATCGTGACAAGAGCCATGACAGTAGAAGCCGCTCAACTTCCAAACCGCCCAAGAAGTTCTGCAAGTACTGCAAGAAGAAAAGCCACTTTATTGAGGATTGTTGGAAGTTGAAAAACAAGGACAACAAGAAGAATAACTCTGATGGTAAAGTTTCTGTTGCTGCTGGTACTTCAGATTCTGGAGATTGTCTAGTTGTTCTTGCTGCCTGTGTTTCTGGTGATGATGAATGGATACTTGACTCTGCATGTTCATTCCATGTCTGCACTAATAGAAATTGGTTTAGCTCTTATAAGCATGTGCAGAAGGGAGATGTTGTGCGCATGGGAGATAATAACCCACGTGATATTGTGGGCATTGGCTCTGTTCAGATCAAGGCACATGACGGCATGATTCGCACACTCACAAATGTGAGGTATGTACCAACAATGACCAAGAATCTCATCTCAATTAGCACTCCTGGTGCAGAAGGTTTCAAATACTCTGGTTCTAATGGAGTTCTGAAGATATCAAAGGGTTCCCTTGTTTGGTTGGTTGGTGATATGAATTCTGTCAACTTATATGTTGTTAGAGGAAGTACTTTACAAGGTTCTATTTCTGCTGCTGCTATTTCCAAATCTGAACCCAGTAAGACTAAACTTTGGCATATGCGCCTTGGACATATGAGTGAGCATGGTATGGAGAATTGATGAAGAAAAACCTGCTGGATGGTTGCACTTTGGGTAACAAGGAATTCTGTGAGCATTGTATCTTCGGCAAGCATAAAAGGGTCAAGTTCAATACCGCTGTCCACTCCACCAAAGGTACGCTTGATTATGTACATGCTGATTTATAGGGTCCCTCTCGTAAGCTTTCTCTTGGTGGTGCTCGTTACATGCTTACTATTATTGACGATTACTCTAGAAAAGTGTGGCATTATTTTCTGAAATATAAGGATGATACCTTTGCTTCATTTAAAGAGTGGAAAGTTATGATAGAGAGGCAAACTGAAAAGAAAGTAAAAGTGCTTCGTACTGATAATGGTGGAGAGTTCTGTTCGGATGCTTTTAATGATTATTGCAAGCAAGAAGGCATTGTTAGGCATCACACCATACCGCATACCACACAGCAAAACGGTGTGGCTGAGCGTATGAACAGAACCATCATATCAAAGGCTCGTTGTATGTTGTCCAATGCAAAGATTGGCAAGCATTTTTGGGCTAAAGCTGCTGCAACAGCTTGTTACTTGGTTAACAAGTAGCCATCTATCCCACTGGACAAGAAAACTCCTATTGAGGTGGCACACCCGCTGATTATTCACAGTTGAAAGTTTTTGGTTGCACTGCTTATGCTCATGTTGATAATGGAAAATTAGAGCCTAGAGCTGTCAAATGTCTTTTCGTTGGTTATGGTTCGGGAGTTAAAGGATAAAAATTGTGGAATCCTGAAACTGGAAAGACTTTCATGAGCAGGAGTGTTGTTTTCAATGAATCTGTGATGTTTAATGATAGTTTGGCTTCCGATCATGTTCCAGATAATTCTGAAAAAGAATTGCAGCATTAAGTGTGCAGGTGGAGCATGTAGATGATGGGGAAGTCGAGCAGGTGGAGCCTGTGATTAATACTGAAAATGATGTTGCTGACAGTGATGCTCATGATGATGATGTTCAGCAAAACTCACCTCCTATTGCTCATCGTAGGACTAAGAGGGATTGTGGCCCTCGACCACGCCTTATTGAAGAATGTAATATGGCTTATTATTGTTTGAGTTGTGCTGAACAGGTGGAGAATGTTCATGAGCCTACATCTTATACTGAAGCTGTTGATTGTGATGATCGTGAGAATTGGATTTCAGCTATGCAAGAGGAGATGCAATCTCTGGAGAAAAATTGTACTTGGGATGTTGTGCCCTTGCCTAAGGGAAAGGAGACTGTTCGCTGCTTACAAGAAAAAGGAGGTTTTATCTCATAGTGAGCCTCCCAAATTTAAATCAAGGTTAGTAGCTAAAGGTTACAATCAGATTCCTGATGTTGATTACAATGATGTGTTTTCTCCTGTGGTAAAGCATAGTTCAATTCGCACATTCTTCAGTATTGTTGCTTCACATGATCTTGAGCTTGAGCAATTAGATGTGAAGACTGCGTTTTTTGCATGGTGAGCTTGAGGAAGAAATATACATGGACCAACCTGAAGGGTTCATAGTGCCTAGCAAGGAGAATTATGTTTGCAAGCTGAAGAGATCATTGTATGGCTTGAAGCAATCCCTGGTCAGTGGTATAAAAGGTTTGATTCATTTATCAGGTTACATGACTTTAAAAGATCAAATTATGATAGTTGTGTCTACCTCAAGTTTGTTAATGGATCACCTATATACTTGCTGTTATATGTTGATGACATGTTGATTGCTACTAAGAGTAGTAAAGAAATCACTACATTGAAGAAACTGTTGAGTAGTGAATTTGACATGAAGGATCTTGGTGCTGCTAAGAAAATTCTAGGTATGGAAATTACTAGAGACCGTAAAGCTGGTTTATTGTTTCTTAGTCAGCATGGTTACATTGAAAAGTTTCTTCGTCGTTTCAACATGCATGATGCTGATCCAGTTAGTACTCCTATTGTACCGCATTTTAAGTTGTCAGCTAAACAATGTGCTAGTACTCGTGATGATTTAGAATATATGTCAAAGGTTCCATATTCAAATGCTGTTGGTTCTCTGATGTATGCTATGGTTTGCTCTCGCCCGGATTTATCATATGCTATGAGCTTAGCGAGCAGATACACGTCTAATCCTGGTAGAGAACACTGGAGAGCTGTTCAGTGGATTCTCAAGTATCTCGAGAGGGACGGCTGATTATTGTTTGAAGTTTGGAAGAACTGATAAGGGACTTGTTGGCTATTCTGATTCAGACTTTGCTGGTGATTTGGATAAGCGAAGATCACTCACAGGTTATGTTTTCACAATTGGCAGTTGTGCTGTGAGTTGGAAGACTACTTTACAGTCTGTTGTTGCTCAATCCACCACTGAAGCTGAGTACATTGCTATTTCTGAAGCGGGTAAGGAGTTGATTTGGTTGAAAGGGTTATTTTTTGAACTCTCTGGAGTTGATTCTTGCATTAAGCTATTCTCCGATAGTCAAAGTGCTATATGTCTCACTAAAGATCAAATGTTTCATGAGAGGACAAAGCACACTGAGATCAAGTATCATTTCATTCGTGATCAGATTGAGAAGGGTAAGCTAAAGGTATGCAAGATTAGTACTCATGATAATCCTGCTGATATGTTGACAAAGCCGGTTCCTGTTGCTAAGTTTGAGCTATGCTCAAGCTTAGTTGGCATTATGGATTAGCCCTAGAGGCTATTTGGCGCCAAAAGCATTTCTTTCTCTTATTGTGTTCAAGCTGAAGGTTTTAATTTTTGCTACAAGAAGAATTTGTCTCAAGGTGGAGTTTGTTGAGTTGTGATCCAAATTCTGTACAATGGGAGGCCGACTTCGACGAAGCGAAGCGGAGGCCCGTCGCCGGAGGCTTGGGCCGGAGCGAAATAACACAATCATATTCTTGTAATCCCGACTCTTGATAGTGAAGTATTTGCTGGCTGGCGCCCGTGGTTTTTCCCTCCCGCATTGGAAGGATTTTCCACGTTAAATCCTTGTGTCCCTTGTGGTTTGATCTTCTGTTCTTCATCGTCGTTTCGTCATGTTCGTAACACAGGACCGACGGGAGCATGCACAGCGGATCTCCGGCGGCATATATAGTGGACGCCAGCATTGTCGTCTGCAACACCTTGCGAACGCCACCTCCTCCCAGCCGTGCTTTGGCTGGAAATCTGTCCTGCCACGCGTCAAGCAGGTGAAAGAAGCAACACTGCACGCAGGGGAGCATTAGCCTCAGCGTTGGGCTACGCACCCGGCGTCGCCGTTCTTCGCCATGGCCACCTACCTCCTGTCCTCATATCTCCTTTGTGAATGCTGCTTGTGATTCGAACATGGAAGTTGCTTTTCATTTCCTTTTCCTTTTCCTTTAGAGGGATTTGACGACCGGTTGGTCACAAACAGTTAAAAGCCTCTCCACTGCCAGCCAATTGGGGCCACCACAATTCAAGAACGAATCAAAAATTTAGAAGTGTGGACATATAAACTTGTAAGAAAATGGTGGATCTTGAATCGTGAGGGTGAAAAATTATACATTTTCACATTTGAAAAAAATTGCAAGTAACAAAAGTTTTGATCCAGATACAGAACCGAGTTTGGTCAACTGCTGACCTACCAAAGCTGGACACGCAGAATGAGGCTCATCTGTTGCTTGGCAGAGAAAGGGCACTAACATCTAGGAAAACATCATGCACCGGCACCAAGATAGGTGTACATCATTCAGCCGCCTAATGCAGAGCGAGATGGACATGCGTATGTCCATTGCCCGGACGTCCATATCGTTTCAGCTTCCACCAACGTTTCACTGATCTGTGTAAAGTTGCTATTGAAAGGCACGAACCACTCTGATGATTCTTTACAGTTCTTTGTCCAGTTCCACAGAAACCACATATCCTGAGGTAACCTGTTAACTTTGCACTAGAATTATGGCATTTATACACCTCCACTTCTGCGCAAGTACAACATGCGCTGTGCTGCCCTGTGGCTGCTCAATATCATGACTAGCATGCTACTTTCATCCGCATCACCAGAAAAGTGTGTCTTTAATAATTTTGTACCTTCCATGATGTAATTGTCTACCAATTCTAACTGACCTAATACATAGCCATCTCGTTTCCATTTTTTGTTCATAAAAAATGAATGCGAAGTGGCTTCTAGAATGGTTCTAAAAATCAAAGTTATTTGTAGTTGTAAGTTGCGCATAGATACACTTAACCCTTCAGATGAACAAGACGGACACCAACGTCCTTCGAGTGGAACAAACATTGCATGCAAAGTATCTTTTCTCGTGAATGAAAAGATCGCATGCACAGTTATGTCATAGATATATACATACATGAAAAACCATAATCATCACATATATAAATTATGATATGTTTTTTTTTCATTTTTGTTGAGGTGTGATGGTCATTGTGTCACAATACAAAAATCTTATATTTACTAATTGGAGGCTCCTTTTGAGGCCTCCACGTTAATCGGATGAAAATTCTATAAATTCTCACAAAAAAGCAAAACATCGGGCCATCAAATTAGATGCTCTTTTAACAATGGTCATTGGATTTAAGTTGATTGAAATTACCCACAATGTGCCATTATGAAGCAAGAGCTGTTTTCCGGTGTTTGCAAATAATGTGGATCGTCTATTGGCCTCGATCCAAAGGCCCATGATAGAAGGTACAATGCCAAAGGTACTTCAATATTGATGGAAGTACTTAAGTATTTGGGATAAAATGGTAATTTAACATGTTGGAAAAAAAAAGAGAGAGGGCAACGATGGAATGTATTTTTTACATTGTTTTGGTAAGGGCAACGCTGGACTGTCTTTTTTACATTGTTTTGGTAAGATTTACTTGGAATAATTGTACGATCCAAAGCGGCGGCGGCAAGCGGCGACGGCAAGGCTTAAGGCTTCTGATTTACGTATTCTATTCAGATTTACTCATTAGATCGTGATTGATTAGGGTTTTTGTGCAACGAACTTTTTAGTTGCCTCGTGTTGAACTCTGTCACCGGCGCTGTCACGCAACCATTATTGACGAGGCTTGCCTGTCCCGAACAG
Source organism: Chloris gayana (assembly GCA_031894775.1). Lineage (NCBI taxonomy): Eukaryota > Viridiplantae > Streptophyta > Magnoliopsida > Poales > Poaceae > Chloris > Chloris gayana. The sequence continues at coordinate 4,681 of JAUNZO010002522.1, read as the reverse complement.
ATCGAATCGAATGGTGTCGTTTTCCGTCGATCTCGATGCCGGACGTGTGGTCGGACGCCAATGCACGAGGGAGCGCTGGCAGAGCTCAGACCTCGACGGCGGCACAAAGGCTTTGACCTTCCGATTTACATAGCTTGCTTTACATTTACTCATTAGTCATCTTCATTGATAATTTTGAACCTCTTCTGTGGCCGGCACCTCCATTGTGCCCGGCACCTCCATTATTGACGTGACAAACTCATTCGATCCGAGGAAGAAGATAAGAGTAATTTATGTGGACTGTCATATGACCCAAAAAACAATAGCCCATGACATGTGAAGCTTTCGTAATGTTGCGTGATGCCACTATGTTTGCGTGGAGAATGAATAATTTACGGTGTTTGTCTCAAAGATAGCATGGTAACAACATGCATCTATTGCAAAATAAAACAGTGAAGATGGACCATCGGATTGGAGGTGAAATTGCAAATGAAAAGAAATTTATGAATAATTTGAACCATAAGACTATAATGAAGTCTTATTACTCCAATGATCCATAGAAATGACTAGAATTATTTCACTCTATGAGAAACAATACTAAATATTAAACCGATTACATAAATGGTCATCGGGGAAATGACTAGAATATTAATTCAGAGTCTTGGCATCTTCTTATTTTTTAAGGTAGGGGCTCCTCGTGTACTGACTCGGATTTATGGTCCTTCCATTTGTTGACACTCTCTTGATAGACGCAGAACTTGCTACATTCATTTTCTTTGAGCCACCCTTGATCATTTTTTCACCATCTATATTTGTGATATTCTTGTTCAGATCTGTCTTGCCTTTTTCCTTTGCCTGCACAGTTTGGTTGATCAATTTCCTTTTCTTCGAACTCTTGCTTGTTATTGGAGTGTTTATAATGAAAACATCATCATCCGAGCCTTCATCTTGGGGTGTTTCCAATTTCTTTGCCAAGTACTCAGATTCCTGCACATCATATATTAACTTAGTAAAAATTTGAAATCATGTATTAGGCAATACAAGTATAGTATTATTAGTTATATTTACCATGATAGGATTCTTGTATGATGACTTTCGTCCATCTATAGAGAATCAAACACTTTGGGAGTTCAGCAACATGCAAAACCATCAGCACGTTAAATATGTGTGCACATGGTATGCCTTCACATTGTAGCTTCATACAAGAGCAATTGGCACTATGCAAGCTATTTCCTTCAATTACACAATCAACTTGAAATTTTCGATCTATTCATTCCTTCGATTTGATGATATATGTTGTGGACTCAAACCCATCAAGTATTTCTCCAATCATAAAATTCCTTGCTTGGTCAATCTGCTGCTTCACCAAAGAAAATATTTTAGTCGTATATATAGTAGCAGCGTCTCTCTCAAAATCTTTAGAACTTGGTCCACAAAATGGTTTTGATTGGTGTGTCACCGTATCAAGCTTAGCCTCCTTTATACGAAGATTTGATAAGCAATGTTCATAGTGCTGCAGCATATCAAACAAGGTCATTTTACGATCAAGGTGATTGTGCAATATGGAGTTCAGGCTCTCGCTTCGCTGGTTACTTTGCAAACCTAGAAAACACTTCCCTACTTGATAGGCTGCAGCCCATAGTTGTCTCAAATCATACATCATGTTAAACCACCCATGCTCACTGGAAATGTTGTTGCTTTCTCTAAATGTTGCCCATTTACTTTGAAACTCATGAACTGAGCAACTGTCATATATAAACTTTCTAAACTCCTTGGCAATATCAGTGTCATGGAAATGTTTAATTACATTTTGCTCAATATGCCAAGTGCACAACTTGTGGTTACTATATGGCAAGATAGTCCTGATAGCAGCTTGTATAGCAAGATCACCGTCTGTGATAACCGATATGGGATGTTTCTGAGACATGGCCCTTATAAAGGTCTTTAGTAGCCACTCATAACTCTGGACAGTTTCCTCGGATACTATTCCACATCCAAATACAACAGTGCTCCTATGGTGATTCAATCCAACAAAAGGAACAAAGGGTAACCTATAACGGTTGGTCCTGTATCTGCTATCAAATACAACAACGTCCCCAAATGCTTCATAATCAAGACGAGATTGACTGTCACACCAAAATAGCCGCTTCAAGTGTCTTTGCTCATCAACCTCAAATCTAAAAAAGAAATCCGAGTCTCTCACCTGTCGTGCCTTCAGGTGTCCCAACACAGTTTCAGCATCTCCTGCCATAATTGTTTCCATCTTGTGCCGATAACAAAAATTATATAGGTCAGTTTCTATAAAGCCTGTGTTCTGGTAGCCCCCATACTGTTTTCTCATTATATTCATAATTTGGTGCTTCCGGACTCCTGCAATCTCCATCTCGATTATCTCCTCCTTTTGAACATCACTGATGACTCGATGGGAGCGAAGAAAACATCTCTGATCTGATGGGCACATTGGATGATTATGCTCATCAATAAAGTCTTTCACGTACCAAAGACCTGTCTTATTGCTATGCTCAATCAGCAGTTTTGCTCTACACCCCTCTCGAGTGACATTTCGTGCATGTCTTATCCTTTCCTCTTTATGGACATGCTTGGATTCACGAAATCCCTGTTTACTACAGACAATCACTCTAACTCGTGCTTCCTTTGCAGCATTTCTTGTATCAGCATATGATTTTCTTGTACTAAATCCTTTTTCCCATGCATACTTGTTGTAGAAACTAATTCCTTCTTCCTCACTTTTGAATGTCTTTGTGACAATTTGGTGATACTCAAGAATGTCTTCAATGGTGTGTCCCATCTGAATGCAACATTTTTTAAAGTGGTTACAACAAAAAAAGTGGACAACCATTCAAGGTAATTAAAAAAGTGAACAAAGAAGGTGTCTCTCGAGCTTCCTGACCTTATAAAAAAGCCTTATTCTACGTAATTAAGTCACAAGTCAGTAGATCATATATGTATTGATTGCCACCGAGACATGTTAAATTAATTTCTTTTAGTTCACATATGTATTGATTGACATCGAGACCATGTTAAATTAATTTCTTTCAGTTCTAGGCTAAAAATTATGTATAGAAAAGATCATCATCAAAGAGTAAACAATTAATAACATAAACATTGGGTCTGATTCTCCTAAATCTCGTCAGAATCCAGCGTATAAATCGTGCAAAAATCAGACCAACCGAGTAAACAATCATGAACTCTGTCAATAATCTTACCTCCGTGGGAGTCCTGGCCGAGGATCACGTTGTAGCGGTGGAGAAAACGGAGTCCTGTAGAGAAAAGAGGGAGAGACGAAGGCGGCGGCGGAAGAATAACAATTTACTCGGATCTTGATTGTTTACTTGGTGCCGAGGATCACGTGGTGGCAGTGGAGGTAGAGAAAAGAGGGAGAGATGTCGGCGATGGCGGAAGAAGGCAAAATCTACTCGGATCTTGATTGTTTACTTGGTGTAGATGTAGAACCAGGAGAAAAGAACGACACACGATGGCGGCGGCGCGGCGGCGGAGTTCTTCGATCATATACGTAGTTAATCGATCATTTGCCTAATATGATACTAAAAGACTTTTAGTTTGTATATAATTACCCACCTGCCACCGGTTATGATAATTTTTGTTCCATACCTTGCCCCTCCGTCAATCAACGGTTGAGATCAAAATACCTTCTAATACCTCTAGATACCTCGCAAACACCGGAAAATATCTCATGAAGCAAACCATATGTGCTATTAAATATTTCCTAAGAAGAAAATTATCAAACTCCGAAGCCTAAACATGTCCTCTCGGGGTTGTTGGGTCTGCTTCTATCCCTTTCTTATGCGTATATACTCGGCCTTTGGGCATACTGCATACCCTAGCAGCCGGCACCGGCGCTACCTTCGTAACCATCATCGGGGAGTTGTTAGCATAATTACATTATATGATTGTGCTTTTCGCAGTTGATTGGTGCGCCCGGAAAGAGTGCCTGGCTATAGCGAGCGAAGCAACGTACAGTTCCCTCCTTGGTAAGATGAATACATAGCTTTCTTGATCTGCCATGGACCGCTGAAGGCAGTAGAACGATGGATACGTACGAGAGTTGTCTGTTCTTCACGGGATCAGAAGATGTTAGAGTGCGGCCCAGCTCGTCGTACCCACGAGCCCCTGCCGCCAGCCCAGGTCATATTGGGCCTACCGAACCATAGGCCCAACCGGAGTCCCAACTAAGGTCCTGGGCCACCTCAACCCAAAAGACTAGCCTTATAGGTGAGGATCCCTCCACCTTATTAGTTGGTTCCCCCATCATCAATATCCGATGTGGGACTAAATCCAACAATCTCCCCCATCATACATGGGGTGGCCCCATCTCCCCTTCACATCCGGGTGGACATCCCTCCAACAGCCCGATAACCATGTGGCCCGAGAGATATAATCCGACGGCCCGATATCTGTGTGTGGTCTCCGAGATGTTTCAGGTTTCCAACCATGGCTCTGATACCACTTGTTAGAGTGCGGCCCAGCTCGTCGTACCCACGAGCCCTCGCCGCCAGCCCAGGTCATATTGGGCCTACCGAACCATAGGCCCAACCGGAGTCCCAACTAAGGTCCTGGGCCACCTCAATCCAAAAGACTAGCCTTATAGGTGAGGATCCCTCCACCTTATTAGTTGGTTCCCCCATCATCAATATCCGATGTGAGACTAAACCAAACAGAA
>JAUNZO010002520.1:0-138980 GCA_031894775.1 Chloris gayana | reverse complement strand
GCTTCTCTCTTTTTTTTCAACATGGACATATCTGGTCATCACCATCGTACTGCCACAGTAACAAAAACGGCAGCTCGTACATAGTACACTGTCAAATTCTACCTTCTTTTGGGAAGGTAACGCCATCTCATTTCTACCTTGGATAAAAAGGCGTCTGCGCCTCTCCGATGTCTGTCCTTGTTGCCCTACCTTGTGGGATTGAAAATGCTAGGACCACATAGCAAGTGCTGTCCAAGTAAACGTGCATGTGAAATGATTTAGCACCAAAAGCACAATACAGAATGCAAGGCAAACTTTTAATTTGTAAATTTAAAATGTACCTTCTCACCTACCTGAGACGATTACAACTTTTGTTGATAGAACATTCATGTGACAGTGGGATACCGTTGTTTTCAGGGAAACTACCACTTGTTTGCAGCAAGAACTTATATTATTGGAAAAGAACCCCACGGTGGGAAAGGAACACGACCCATGTGGTTTCTAATAATGTTTCACTACCCAAGCAATCAGATCAATAGAAATAAATTTCAACTCTTTGATCAAATTGATCCGTTTTGATTAGGGTTTCATTTTGAAGATCAATATTGTACCTTTTCTATGCAATAATATATTGTAAATGACGTTGTCTTTTAAGAAAACACCTCCTTAAAAACACACGTATAGAAAAGTCATTTATCTTCTTTTATTTGCCTACTCTTTTTTTTTTTCTAAGCCTGCGCGCTATCAGGAATGGAGGCTTTTTTCTTTCTTACCTTGTAAGCTATATGCATCTTTTGGATGCAAAGGCTGGAATATCGATATATTCTCACTTCTAAAAAATATATAGAAAAAGTATCATTTTTCGTTATTAACATAGTTCATCACTGAAAAATTGATATATATACTGTATATGTGGACACCCAAACTGTTTTGTCCCTGTGGATGCTTATTTCTTATTTTACAATATATTGTGACATGGTATATGTTGCATCAGTCATCGTGGCAATATATTTCTATACTGCTATATATGTTTTTTGACTGGCAGGGAAGCCTAATTCTTCTTTCATGTGATGTTGCCACCAGCTAAAATTGACTCTTCTTACATCAAAGATAATCCTGTTGCGATGGCACCAAATTGTCCAACAACCCATAATTAGAATTTCCCGGAATGTCACTGAATTAAAGTTTCTCCTTGCTTGCATTAGCATAGGATCATGCCTAAGAGCAGTGTTCCAGTGAATGCCTAGAGAACTCCAGCAATCCCTACTGAAACTGCACTCAAAAGCACTTTGATCGATGACTGTGAGGTGCATAGTAAAAAAAAAAAAACTAGAACTTTAACATTCTCCTTTCCCTACAAGTAGGCAAACCTAAAATTTCCAAGGATGATACAATTAGAACTAGTGAGCCATCCATTTGAAGCAGACATGCATATTAGCTTCACTAGGTTAGATGGCTTATCCTCCCACAAGTTCATATAGTTCAACTAATGGTATTAATTCAAGTCCTCATTTGTTCTTAATGTACTTAATTATGCAACCTATATATATTTATAGTTCCACTTTTCCGATATTCATTCAATTGAGATGTACTTGTATAAGAAATAAAGGACACCCAAACAAATCTAGGTTTCATGGTTGCTTTTTTAAAAGTTGCTTTTAACAAAATATTGGAAAACATTTCAAAAAAAATATTCCTAATTCATTGATGGAAGGCATTCTTTCAGATATTGGTAGAGATATAAAGTATGATATACTTATTTCTGCAAACAGTGATAGTCAAAGATGCAGTCTAACAAATAAAATAATTACTTATTCTATCTCAACAATAATATAAAAACATGAAAAATGTTATATATGCATCTTCTATTTTTATTCCTGTAAAAGTTGGTACACGAGTTCAAAAAGAAAAAGTTGCAACCCAACGAATACGAAACCCATACAAGCAATCATATAAGTAAATAGAAAATTTTACACTCCATATATAAGAAAAACACACATCAATATCTCCTGCATTGGTAGGCTGGTAGCTAGTAAAAACAATCACGCAAATGTGTTATTTATCGTCGTGCCAACCCCAACAAATTAAGGAATCCATCAATTAAAACTGTAGGCGGAGCTAAATGTGTAAGTATGACGTTATAACATCTAAAAACACGATGAACTGTACATGCTCCGAAAATTCAGCACGAACACAGGAACTTTAGCTCCAACAGTTAAAGTTGGACATGGAACCACATCTCATGTGCACCTTGTGGAATCAATGGATTCTTGCAAAACCGTGAGCCTAAGCACTAATATAAATAGGGGCCAATGGGCAGCCTCTCCTCCATCACTGCCCCCTGCTTCTTGCTCTCCCTATCACAGTTGGAGTTGCCAATAGAATACAAAAACAGAAACAAGTGTGAGTTGTGAGAGAGAAGAAAAAAAGGGGAGGGAGAAAAAGAAACTGGGACAGGGGAGGGGGAGAAAGATAAGCGCATGGCCGGCAGCGAAGCCTCGAGCCCGTAGCTGGCTCGGCGGCGGCTGTGATGCAGCTCCAGACCTCTCCTATAGGCGGCGCGCCGCGGCAGGAGGCCCCAATGGCGCAGGGCTGATCGGCGACTCGTCCGGTGGGTGATTTCGATGGAAATTTCGTGAATAAATTTCCAGTGATTTTGCGTGCTGTTTTGGTGGGTTCCTTGGTGATCTTTACTCTCCCGTTTGGTCTCTGATGGAAGACCGGATCTTGTGTGGCTCAGCAGGTGTCGCCGGCAGTTTCGGATGCGGATGGTTGGACTTTGCCGGTGGAATGCACGTGCGGTGAGTCCTGGATGCTGATTACTTCCCCCAAATTCGTGATCCGCTGTCTTGATTGAGCCCGTTTCTTGGTTGCCTCGGAGGTAAGAACGGTTACCGGTATGCTCTTTCCGTTGATGGTTTGCTGCTTGTCTGGGAGCAGGGAGATTTGGTTGGAGCATTCGATGTAGGAATTAGGTTGTCTAGATCTTGTAACTGACACAGCTGCCATTTTTGTGGCTTTAATCTTCCCCTAATCTTCGTATACTGTCTTCTTGCAGGTTGAATCGTTGATTTGCAAGTTTGCAAGAAATTTTCTTGGGTTTCTTTTGGCTGCTGGAAGATTCGTCCACCCTTTAGGATCGCTGTAGAGTGGGCGAGAAGTTTGAATGTTGCTCTGGTCATGTTGGGGGAGCAGCGCATGTTATTATCCTTAGATTCAGCTAGCTCATCAAACTCAGCACCTGGTTTGATCCTCTCCCAAGACCTCACTTCTACAAGCAGGCAGCGTGTCCTTGTGAACCTCGAGGTGGTGTGGGGGCAGAAGAGAGGACAGAATCATTGTGGCAAGAAGTATAAGGTTGCCGGTAGATCGGAGAATCCTGAAATCGGAGTTTGGGCCTCTGCTATGGAGGATGCTGATCAGAACGGTGAAGCCAACACCAGTGAGCTCATTGGGGGGATCGGTCGGGAGTTGGCCATCTCCTGCCTGCTGCGTCTTCCCCGATCTTACTATTGTACTGTGGCATGTGTTAACAGGTCTTTCTGCTCCCTTATAAGGTCTGGGGAGCTCTATAGACTGAGGCGGGAGGCCCAGATTGTCGAGCAAATGATCTACTGCTCTTGCAACGTGCTCGAGTGGGATGGTTTTGATCCGAACCGCCAACGGTGGTTCAGCATCCCTTCCATGCCTCCCATAGAATGCTTCACACTTGCTGACAAGGAATCCTTGGCTGTTGGCACTAATATCCTTGTGTTTGGAAGAAAGGTGGAGGCCCATGTTGTGCTGAGGTATAGCCTTCTAACTAACTCTTGGACAACAGGAGAGATGATGAACACACCAAGGTGCTTGTTTGGATCTGCTAGCTTTGGCGGAAGGGCTTTTGTGGCTGGCGGTATTGGTGAGAATGGTACATTGAGCTCAGCTGAGATTTATGATTCTGAGATGCGAACTTGGACCAGCCTTCCAAGCATGAACAGAGCACGGCAGATGTGCTCTGGTTTCTTCATGGATGGTAAATTCTATATCATTGGCGGAAAAGCTGATAAACCAAATGAGATTCTTAACTGCGCTGAGGAGTTTGATTTGGAGAAGGGCACCTGGCGGTTGATCCCAGATATGGCCCGTGGCCTAAATGGTGGAAGTGGTGCTCCACCTCTTGTTGCTGTTGTGAATAATGAACTTTATGCTGCTGATTATGCATTGAAGGAGGTTAGAAAATACAACAAGAAAAATAATGTTTGGATAACCCTTGGATCATTACCTGGGAGGTACACATCAGTTCATGGCTGGGGCTTGGCTTTTCGTAGTTGTGGAGATATGCTCATTGTTATTGGTGGAATGAGTGTTGGTGGTAGTGGGGTGATTGAAATTTGTTCCTGGGTACCCAATGATGGACCGCCAGATTGGAAGATCATTGGCAGCCGCAATTCCGGAAGCTTTGTGTACAACTGTGCTGTGATGAGTTGTTGACATACCTGGGGCTATTACATAATCAATTGTACATTTGACTTAAAGGAAGGATAAAAAAGGAAAAGTCTGCTGAGCCTCTTTAGATGATCCTTAGTTGGTGAATTTTCCCCTTCTCTAGGATTTTAGGCTGAGTCGAACTTTCTCATGTAGCTTGTTACTTTCTTATGTCTAGTGTCTTCATTATTTCAGTTGGAGAGCCTGCAAGCGATCTCCAGAAAGTGGGCATGCAGCACAGCATTGGATTAATAATTTGGTACAACCTTAAATAGATATGCCCTTGGCAATGATCAAAGTTTTTTTTTCCTTTTTAGCTCTAGAGAGTAGCCTTAGCCTTACATGGGCAAACCATTTTCCCATAGATTGTAAGAAATAAAAGAAGAAAGAAATATGTCATTGTTGACACTTGTTGTCCTTTCTCTTAGTTAATCGTAAATCTTTTTATTCATTTTTACGCAACTTTGGTTGCAAGCTGTCTTGAATGTCAGTTATGCAATGACATGCTGTTTCAAGTGTCTGATTTGTTTGTCTTGTTTCAGTTTTTCTTCCTGAGTGTGGACGTCTTTATTCACTTGTGATGTAACATTGTAAATTTGGAGTATGTGAACGTTGATTTAATTGGCTTTGAATGTGCTCACTAGGTTTATTGTTCCATTTATTTTTGCCAGAATTGTTATTCCAACAAACATTAGTGGTACTGGAAGTTGCACAGGTATTATAAAACTGGCATGGTCCTGAAGTTTCAGTTTTCCTACAGAGTTCAGTTATGACCTGAGCATAAAGTGACTATCAGCAGAGGCACACAACACATTCTTTTGAGGCTTGCAGAGTTGGTTTTTAACATGTATTTATATCAAGGAATTCTTTTATTGCATGTGTTACCAACTAAATAACTTTTATATTTGTTTAGTTTATAAGATGGATTTTACAGCTAAGGTCTTATCATACAATTTTTTACTTTGTTCTGGGTCCATGCCTAAAATTAAGTTATAACTTTAGCGTCACCTTCTGCTCTTAAACACTTTCAAGTTTATGGTAGAACCAAACTGACTTTTGTGTGGAGCCTGTCGATATGTTTAAGCTCCCCTTCTGATAGAAATTCCCTAAACAAACTTAACCTTCTTGCAGGTATCTTCTAGGGGATACAAGCAGGAGAACAGCTGAACTACCATATCAAACTAAAGTGTATCCATTTAATGTGTTCCCAGATCCGCGTTTCATATGGCTTGGTTTTCCTTCCATTAGGATTCTATATCAACCTTTTGCATGTTAGTTTGTATCTTTGTAGCTTCAACATTTGTTAGAAGACTAATTGCTGTTGAATTGACCATTATAATTGGTCATTCATGCATCCTTTTTTTATTTGCTTTACCCAGTATAGTATGGGGAAGATTAAATTTCTTCAAAAATATTTCTTGGTAAGAAGTCTGTCGTGTACTCATGTGTATATTGCTAACTGTTAATTCTATTGTTTCTGCAGTCAGTAAGAAAAGTCATCAATAGGATATTTTATTAAAAAAATAACATTTTAGACCTCTACATCACTCTAAAAGATGCTTCATTTTTTCCTAGTGCATTTCATGTATATTGAATAGCCTTTTGTCGTGCTTAAAAACATATATTTGTCATGATTCAACGAGTAAGCTATGTAGGTGGCTCCAGTAGGGTGCTATCCTGACACACCAAGCCAAGCCATAATGATGTCTGTTCACACAATTGCACTGTAGGGTAAGGTTAGCATGTGCTTGTTTAGGGTTAGATTAGATACACATGTGAGTTGACTAAGCAGATACCATGTATTCGTATGGTTTGTTGTTGAATAAACTGAAGTTAACTAAGTTCATTAAACTGCTAAGAGATATCTTCAATGCTGCGAGTAGCATATAGAGCATTCCTGATCAATAACAGTATAATCATTGAGTCAGTACAATGGTATATCTTTTGTACCCAAGTTCATCCCGTGGCATAAATGACACAGAATCCGTCAATGACTCATTGTGGCATAAATGACACAGAATCCGTCAATGACTCATTGTGGTGAACCTAGTATGGGTCAGTTTTCACTGGTACACTGAACTTCAGAAAATACTGGAATGCAATTAATTTGAGGATTGATATATAGTTCAAATAAACAGTTTTATTTCCCGTGGAAGAACGGATCAAAACGTTTTTGTTGTTGCATTTCTTTGTCATTACCACAAAAATAGAGAAATGCTGGATTTTTTTGGAGTTATCATACTTGTTCAAAATAAAACTCAACATGAATAGGATGTGTTTCTGTACACACATTCATCCATAAGAGTGCCAAAAAGAGGTGAGGTATGCGGCCCTAGCATTTGCTTTGGAAATATTAGAGCAGTGAAACTATAAGTTGTTTTGTGCTTAATTTTTTCTAGTAGCCCAAAATTCTGACATCGATATATGTTGAAGTTTTTTCTAATAATGTCCTTGACATGGATGGCTGCACTGCGCACAAAGTTGCAAGATGCCTTAACCATACTCTAGCATAATGAAATGTCCACCTTTTTTTATCTGATGTTTGTAGCGTCGTTGTCATGCTTTGGTACCATATGGCCATGCCGATGCTAACATTTATAATCTATCTTGTGAAGATATAACTAAACACTCCAGTTTGAAGTATAGGTATAATATCTTCCATGTCGATGAAAACATACCATTCTGGGACAATTTATCTTTATTATTATTGTTACCTATCTGAACTGAGTTAATAAATGTATTCAGTTCAAGCTATCATATTCTGGTTTAAGTTCTTTATTAGAACTATTAAGTATTAGCAGTTGGAATTTTTAAACTTTTCTCTGCCCTTTTAAAATAATATTGCTTACTATGGCATTTCAGATTAATGAGATGCTTGCTAATTTTATCCTTTTGACCCCTTTGGATGCCCTGTAACATGATCTGCCATTCTTTGAGTATATTATATATATGATGTTGCAGACATATAGTTTCAAATGGTTTGACATCAAATTGGAACTTTATATTATTTGTCCCCCATTCCTGGAACATTGTAATAATGAAGTGGCTGGCTTTCATCTGGTCAGCATTACGCCAGAGCAATTTCTAGAACACAAAGTTGATGCTTATATTCTTTTATTGGGACTATGTATCTATATTTTTTCTTCCTGCTAATCAAGAGGAAGCCTTCGTCTTTACTAGGGATAATTTCAGTGGAGAACAAACTGAAGCATGGAACAATTGTATCGAATCAAGCTTCACCTGGAGAACCATGAAAAGTGGAAGCAGAAAGGACAAGCAATCAAACAAATAGTGTTACTGACAAGTTTGATAAGCCTCTGGAAAAGAATCAAATTCTTCCCTATATTTGATGGAGATGTTCTTTCAATTATATGCCGTTGGTTTTTTCCCCACTGATTGTTTAACTAAGAATCATCATTTGCTTCAGTTGAGTTTGGTAGAATATCTAGCAATAACCACTCCATTAGCTGCATCTGTCTTGGTCGCTATATGGTTAAGTCTTTGATAGTAAGTACCAAAATTTTAGCACTAGGAGTAATTTATGCTGGGGAATCAAAGCATGTAAAAGCTTCGTGTTTACACAATTGAAAGCCAATTTAGTCGCAGCAGCTATAATGTAATTTGTCGTTAGGGTATTTTAGAAGTTCCCCTCCAAAGCAAGTGGACCATAAAGTTTTTTTTTAGCCAAGGAATTTGTGCTGCCCTTCGTTGTTCTTGATGCACCTGCTTTGGAGCATAAAGTTGCTAATGTCACTGCTTTATTGTTATGATGTGTCTATATTTTGTTGGCTTGTAGTCCAATGATATGTTTCCTCCTATTGATTTGCTCAAGTTACAACCAGCAAGTTTAGATTAGATGCAACTAACTCCATCTGAAGAACATTTCAATTATTTCTGTAGATACTACACTTGTCTCTGAGAAGATGGAGAGGACTCCAGAGTTCAAACGAGCTAGATACAGCAGAATCAGTCTTTGGCGTTGCAATATATAATTTATTTTTCTCTTGACATATGTTGTTTGAAATGAAAGAAAATGTTTATTGGGACTTCAAAAATTCGTTGCTAGTTTACTACTTCCCTGGTGTTGTCACGTCCAGGAAATGCATGATTGCAAGTTACCGAACATTATCTTGTTGGGAAATGGTGCTCTTGCATTCGCAGCAATTACAAGTTGGTAGGCATCTTGTGCCTTTTCGTGGTCCATAACAGAGTGCTCATTGCATAGAACCTGGAAACTGCGACATGGTGTGTGCTATTAAGATGTCCCCTGCTCTTTCCTAGTTCATCTCATTTTCTGATAAATCCTAGTTTTTAATTAGGCGGTAATTCTGTAGTTGCATCTGGAAAAATGAGTGCTATTGTCTTCAGTTGAGTTATTTGGATGCATTTTTTTAGGGAATTTATTTGGATGCATTGTTTCTCCATGCCCGAGGATTGCATTTTCTCATATATCAAAAATGTGCATTTTGATTTCAAAATGCTCCAATATCTCCAGCTTGCATCACCTGTTCAAGCATTATTCCTGAATGCCATTTAGAAGCTGCTATTCCTTGTTGCTATCTATGTACATCCAAGATTCCTGGGAAATAATTTCCACTGTTTAATACTTCCACCTACATACATGTCTGCCCAAAACGAGACATTCCTTCCGTTTCCCCTTATGATATTTGTCCATGGCCTACGCCTCTGTACAGCCTTAAGGGAAATGAAACAAAAACCAGCCTAAAGCAGGCAAAAGTGTAGTGCCTATTCATTCTATAGATTAGGCCTTTCTTTAGCTGTTCATGGTAGCAGCACAGCGGTTCCATGACCACGAAGTCCTGCAAGTGAATCCTACAAAACCTGAAAAAAATTAATGGTCCCTACATAGGCTTTGCGGGCGAGTTTTGAAATGAAATTCAAGAGTTCGTTTGGATGTTGCACGAGTCATAGCACTACACGTCGAGGAAAAGACAGACCCTTCCCTTTATTATTATTCTCGAGAACGCGCAAAAGACACGCACTTCTCCCTAGTTGCGGTTAGTTGGCTTGGAGAAAAGGCCGATGCCGACGCTGAAACGAGTTTCTTGAGAGGAACAATCTCACCTGTGGCGTCCTATCTGAAAAAGGAGGAAAAAAGGAGAAGGTAATGGACGATGGTGAGGCGGTCCATGTCATTACTCATGAGAATCACACCAAGGAGGATCACCGAACTTTCCCTGTTGGAAAACGAAGCGTGCTTCAGGAGCACTGGCACACTGGCTGCGGCAACTTGGCAGTTGGCAAAGCATGGTGGCCTGGATTGTGCTCTTTGCAACCACTACGATTCCAAATAAAATCCCAATTAATTTGGGGGTGTACCGATACTATACAAGTTTTACGTATTTTGGGTGGAGTGCCAACAAGATCATGTATGGTTTTGTCTTTTCGGGCTGTCCCCACACTAGAAAAATCAGTCGTTTATCATAATGGTCTGCTGGGCACTTCAACGTCAGAACACAGTTGGATGCCCAGATGAGCATGGCATGGCATGCCACCAATTATTTGACGGTGAAAAGAGCAGACAAGCTGATAATAGCAGCAGTAATTTGGGCATTCTTTTTATTTCTTTGGTAGGTGTTAAAGTAGTGATAGAACAAGGGGTGAATCATTGGTGTCTGAATGTGAAGCCAGACATATCAGTACCAAATCATTTTACAGCATACCGTGGAGTGTAATAACATTCCAACTTCCAAGCCTGCAGGCAGCAAGTAAGGGCATGTACAAAGGTAATAAATGAGTGGGCTCTTGAGCTGATGTGGCAGTGTATTTTTAAAAATAACCCCTCTAATCCTTAAAGAGACGGTTGGGTGGGCTCTTGACGAAGAGACAGTCTCTATCACGTGTTCCGATGTAAGAGACAACTCTGAGCACCGTTGTACAAGTGAAGAGACGACTTATGTCATACAATCATTAATAATATGTATTTATTAAAAGACAGCATGTAGAGTCTCTCCTTTGTATGACTAGAGTTGTTTTATGTCTCTTTGTTTCGATACATGTGCCCAAGAGATCACAATGGGCTCTCCTTTGTACATGCCCTAACAGTGGTGGGATGATACATATTCAGGCATGCAGGTAACAGAAAGAAATTAATTAAACATATATAACGCTGTTGCAAGATTAAAATCTCCAGTCATATATTAAATGTACTTCCTCAACACAATGCCAAAATGTACTTCCCAACACAATGCCAAATCATATTTTTTTTACAAAAAAATACACAAAGCCAAATCATATTTTTTACAAAAAAGAAACGCAATGCCAAATAACCTAAATTAGCATCTGAAGCACGGCCTGCTGAAAGAAAATCATCTCTTATTACTTGGAGTTGGAGGTAAAAGTTTGAAACCCAACCTCATTTTCTTCCCCCAACCAGAAACGTACATGGACTAAGATATTCCTAGATCAAGATGAAAGGTGATATTTTATAGCGCTTGAGGATAGGAACACACTGTTACTACAGTACTTGAACTTAGGGGCAAATAGTTCCTGAGACTTGAGAATGAAACGTACCTAGCTATGCAAATACTAACCAAATTAAATCCAGAACAGTGTTTTCATGATGGCGTTGTTTGATCAGGACTTGGCAGAACCTGCCGTCAGCACGAGAAGTGCAGATCGAGCGGGCGGAGGAGGGATGGGAACTGCAACGGAACTACGAAAGGTCACAATCGAGAGACTCGCAGCCGAACAACTCATTGCAAAACACGCGGAGCAACCGGGACCATGTTTGGCACGATGATCGCTATCCAAAACCGTTCGGGGAAGAAAAACAAAGGGTTGTAAAAAATGGAAGAGTGCTGGTTTAGTAACTAAAGACGAACAACATGTCAACATTCTACACAGAAGCCCATATAATTGAAAAGGCAAGACAAAGGAATGTTGTTCTAAAACAGTTGCTTTTCCAGAAGCTATGGCCCAATGCGTCTAAGGTGAGAGGTGCTATGGCCTAACACTGCTGCATTTCCAGCGATGCTCTGGGCCTGCCGCAAAAGAAAAGGGGATCTTCTGGGCCAAGACAAGGCCTTTTGACATGTAGCTAACAAAAAAAAATCATCTTTCTTTCAAGCGACTGGACTATTAAAACCTCATCCGTACCATTTCTGCTTCGCCGCCCTCTAGCAGAGTACTGCTAGATCACAATTTAAGACGAGCATCAACAATCCAAAACAAGTTTGCCACAGGTTTCAAAACTACAAAGCGACTCAACCACATTACAGGTTTCTACGCTACTCACCTACTGCTATATGTTTGACACTATGTTACATGACAATAAGTCAGCGCAAACAGCAGATTAGCTCCATTTCCATGGTTGTTGAAGGCAATCTGGAGCCTCGCCACTCCTAGTGAACCAAAAGAATGACCACCTAAGTATCCCCCACAAAGAAATGCAATGATCAAAACATGGCCATTGTAAGACACTAAGACTGCAATGTGGTCTAGAAAGTTCAGGGTTTACCTGTCTAATGGGCTTGGTTCCAGTAACTATTTTCATCCTCGAAGATCATGAAGCTACTGGTCCATGAATTGTGCTCAGGGTATACGCTGTGATAATCTGAGGACGAATGCCAATCACTGTTGGAAGCCTTGAACTCTTTTTCAGGCTCCAGCTCAGCAAATGTCACACGCTTGTTGCTCTTTGGTTTAGGCTCGTTTGGATCCCTCGGAGACTCCTGTTCTTTCGAATCTTTCAGTGCCTTCTTCAGTTCTATAAAATCTTCCATTGCCTTCTTCTGTTCTTTTGAATCTTTCAGTGCCTTTTTCAGTTCTTTTGAATCTTTCAGTGCCTTCTTCTGCTCTTTGGAATCTTTCGATGACTTCGAATCCTTTGGCGCCTTCTGCTCCTTTGAATCTTTCGGTGCCTTTGGATGTTTTGCATCTTTTGATTGCTTTGGTTCTTTTGACTCTTTTGATGATTTTGATTCTTTGAGTCTTTAGATGATTTCCCAGAATGTTTAAATGGCTTACCAGCCTGCAGTCATAAGACATGACATTAGTGTGGCATAACCACCTTGCCAGTTCGAGGATCTTCTTAACATTGTAATTTAAAAGGAATGAATACATGGTCCAAATCTGTTTAAACTGACAAGCATAGCTTTATTAGTAAAAGCTGAACTAGTATGCAAGACATCAATGATCTAGCTGATGTAATCGAATCAGCAAGCTTTAGCCCAAAACAGGGTAAACATCAACTATCAATACTGTAGTTAGCGATGATAATCAACCGGATACAATCCAGCTGCATAAATTCTGAAGAAAGCATGTTGTTAAAGTAAAAACTATGAAATGGGTATATATATAGGATCCTAAACCTTGTTCGCCAGTTTCTTCAGAGCATCAGTCCCATTTTCTTCAACAAACTTATCCAATGCTGTGAGGAAGTCGTCAGATTTACCAAAAAGGCCCTTTTTCTGAGGGACATACCAAATGTTGACCATCTGGTTCTTTACAAAGACAGGTCTCACATAATTTTGGTACACATAAGCTGCACCATTGAAATATGGCAATACAAGCCAGCAGATAAAGATCAGCTTCATTGACGGCCAGAAAGGAAGCCTGTAGAAATCAAGCATGTAAAATTAGTTAAGGCCTGTAACAAATTTGTTCAAGCTAAAGCAAAATATAACGCATTGTAAAAACAAAAATAATTCGTAATTCAGTTAAACCAACTGATGGATACTTTCATCCTGTATCTAGCATTGGCAGCCACCATTTTTTAATAAGAAATTCAAATGCATATATAAACAGCTTCACATGACATGAGTGCATGTAAAATAATCAAACCATAAAGTAAAAATACATCACGACCAGAACTTTGCAAGTGTACTATGAATAATATCACTGCAACAGTGTAGCTTTTCAATCAGTCAAAAAAATGTTTATGGTAATCTACAATCTACCAGCCTGGAAAGTATTATAAAAAAATGGATTGGGTTGTTTGTACTGCAAATGGCCTGATCTATGTACAACTAATCTCAACAAATAAACATATCCACATAGTAAACCGAGCATGTGAATATGTGATTCACCTTAAAAGGCTTTGAAACCACATTTTGACTTACCACTGAATGACTGAAGCGAAAGTTAGCTCAAACAGGGTTATCAGTGAGTACAACACCCAATAGGTGAGCCATTGTTGGTCATCCACTTGAGATTTGGTTTCTATTGCCTTAACGGAAGCATACCTGTAACAGCACTATGTTACACTTGTGCTTCAAATCAACAGATGATTATAGATAAGTTTGTAGAAATACAAAATAGATTCGGAAGAACTTACAAAGGATAAGCTAGTGCAACCAAAGGCCTGTAGAGAAAAAAACAAAACAGAGAACAAGACCAAAGTTAAATCATGCATAAACGATTCGATACAAAATATACAGCTACTGTCCTACAGAAGAGAAGATGAATGATAAATTCAGGAATGGATGTCTACTACAGTAATTGGAACAATGCATGGTTCTTAACTCAACAAGAAAACCATTTCATGCCCGTTCAAACAAAAAAAACATTTCATGTCCTAATGGCTAGAGCTGGACTGTAAATGCTAACATGACGGGAATTATTAAATTAAGCTCGATAGCAACACAAATCTGTGTCAAGACTGAATGTTACACTAGCTTACATAATAAATGAGGAGAACAAACAATCTATTAATGCATTGCAAATCAGTATGCGGCATGGGCAACGCTCTATTAAACTATAAGCAGCACAAGATTGTGCTGGGGTCCTTCGGCATGTGGCCTAACTTGCCACATGGAAAGGAATGTGAAACAACCAAAAAAGATCAGACAATACAAGGGAATACAAAAATATTATTCAGGAAAGGGGAACTGACCAAGAAAGAAAACAAACCTACAATCACACGCACTAGCAAACTTACAAATCTAACAGACAACTTTCCTAAGGAGTGAGGAAAAAGGTAGTAAATGACGGCACTTCATGGTCGATCTCCAGATTCCAGGTATGGTGATCTACATCACAGCCAACTCGTGTATCCCAGGCAACTTTTTCTTCCAGGCTTCAGCAATGTCAGAAAAGTTGTGAACCAGATGAAATGATAAAATGCGCATAAGCAATGTTTCATACCAAACCCAAGACGGCAACACCCAACATAGGGAACTATTTTTCTACCAAATGAGTATGAAAAGGAAAATTCCCTTTTCTCGTGAAAAAAATGCAGGCTTTCCTGAAATATATGCTGCCGGTCAAATATATAATATATATATACTGAAATACGCCACTGATTAAGGACACGAGATTTTCTAAGAATGATTCTACGGGTGAGGAAAGATTTATCCCCAAAAAATCAAGGGTTCTCTGTTTTTGTGGACAGTTCCAGACCTGGCATCGACCAAATACTCAAGCCATTGTGCTGTTTGCATGCCAACGGTGCCTGAATCCAAGCCTCAATCGATGCAAACACCCAATACACCACATCTAACGAACAAGCGAGGGATTACTCAACAATGCAGAACCGCGAATAATCTAAACAACCCAGGCACCGCAAGGCCGCGCCCGCGCCATCGCTGCGGAGCAAACAACTTTGCATAGATCGCGAAAGGAGTATAACGGAACGGAAAAACAGAAACAAATCCAGCGAACAGCTACGAGAGCACTGACCCGGCAAGAACGTCGAAGTTCTTGGCGACAACCTTGAGCAAAGATCCGGAGCCGGAGCCCATCTCTCCCGGCCCTCGAACCCGCCGGAGATTGGTGAGGAGGAAGAAGAATCCAACGGGCTTCGCCTTCGGTGTTCTTGAAATCCGCCGCTTTTTTGTTGTCCCCTTTCGCTGCTTTTGGGGTCTCGAGGGGAGCAGAGCACAGAGCAAACACGGGATAGGAAAGTGCGGTGGGGAGTGGAGAGCAGACGAAACGACGACCGGCGTGGAAATGACGAGACCGAACAGAGCACGGCGCGAATACAGAGGCGGGGATTATGCAGGCAACCCCTCTACGCATTTCATTTTTCGTATTATGTAGCTAGTGTTATTTGTTAATTTTGCACAGAAGACGTGCACAGAGGAATGGTTCGTCCAAATAACACCCGGAATGTCAGGTCATTGTATCAGCAATACATGTTTTTGTCCTATTACAAATTAGGACCTCTGTCTCATAATAAGTGTTATTTCTATTACTTTTAAACTTCACATTTGCCGTCTGTTTTATTCAGTTCTTTTTATAAATGTTAAATAAAATATATTATAATTAAATTATCCTCTATGATACAATAAGTTATTAAAAACAAACAATATTTATACGAAAAATTAAAATAAGATGAATAATTAAACATTGAGTTTAAGAGTCAAAAGTGACACTTATTTTGAGATACATGGAGTAAATAGGCAATTTCCTCTTGCCTGCTAGTATTTTTTTGTCTTATAATCACAAAACACTTTTTATCTTATGATCACATCAACATGTTTTCACTTCTTACGTAATTTATTTAATACACATGTTAATTTTAAGTTCAATATGGCCAATATACTGTATAGGAAAGAGTGCGTGGCAGCAGTTAATGGTAAATTAAGTAGTATGACATGTAAATATGAAAAAAGAAATATCCCATTCTTTTACTGAAAAGAAACTCCGCCCGCTTCAGTCTCGTGTATTGCATTGGCGCACCGGAGGATCCAAATTCAATTTTGCGATAGTGTAAGTGGAAATGAGAAAAGGCGTGTACACGGGAGGGAAAGATGATAAATAATTGCACGGCTGGGCTTCCGTTTCCTGTGTCCACTAGGAACAACCGCCGCTGAGGGGCTCGATGCTGGTACTGCAGCTCAGTCAGTGGATAATCCAAGGCATTATTCTGATGATGAAATATACTCTTGTTTACTGCACAATATTGTGCCGTGATCTTCTCCGATCTTATCTTGGCTGGATTTCAAATTCCTTTGTTTAGCACGGTTTAAATTGCTGCGTGCGCAATGTGCTTTCGTAGTGATTTATTATAGCAAGATTTGGATGTTACAAATTCGTAGCTAAATACCATCCCAATCTATATATGCAACTAGTGGCATCGTGCTTTTAGTTAAAAGGAGAGAGTTCCTTGTGAGCCACTGAAAAGCTCATAATCCCTTTTGAGACACTAGAGAATGATATTCTCTTATGCACCTCCATTTTTTTGTTTAAAAAAATATCTCTTTGTATCACTATGTATCCTTAGAAAAATGCTTTAGTGTATTTTAGTCTTTAAAACAGCAATACTAATAACACTACAAGTAGAAGGATATAGAAGAAACACCAAACTAAGTGTGATGATAGTGCTCACATGGGGAAGATAAACAATCACCATGTCATAGAAGGAGTGACGTTTAGTTGGAGAAAACTACACAAATGTATAAAGAGACTCAAAATTGATAACATTGTTCAACCTTTTATTGACGAAAAAGTATGACATGTAGGTATGCAGTGATAAACTTATTTTTCCTCGTAACATTTGGCTGTGCATCAAGCAGATAAATGTAAGGTATACATAAAGATTATACCGGTTTATTATGTAACAATTTAGATTAGCCATTTCAACACGAGCACAACAATTCAACCCGATTCGATGGTGTTGGACTTGGACCGATATAAGTGCGGTGCACTTTGGGCCCGATTGGTTGTCTTCTCAGCTGGGCCTGGCTCGCATATGAGAACCAGGTTCCCACCAGCCAGTCGAGAAGATGCAACCAGAGCCATGATTGGTTGGCGTTTTTAGACATCCAAACCGATCGGAGACACCGATTGGTTAATCGGTTACATGCTGAGATTCAAATATGAGATGCAAGAAACCATGTTTGGTTGGCTGCATACAAGAGGTTCTGGTTACCTCATGCAAATAATGGTGCAGTTACCACCCACAAGAGTTCAAATGCTACACTTCAGTCAATGATGTAACATACAAATCTAATAATACAAGATGTACCAAAGTAATAATACAATGACTACACTCCGAACTAGAATTAGGCCATCCTTCCATGACAATCTAAACATCTTTGGACTGTTACAAGGCATAGTAAGAACTAGTTTGTTTTCATGACCATAAAATGCCTTGAAAGCATCATCTCTAGACTTGTACCCTTGATAGCACGCACCTTTGTATCCATTGATCCGATCATGGCATTCTTTCCAGCTGGAGAAGACTCCAGTTTGGCGGCCTTTATGTACCACATACCAGGTCATAACTGGTAAGGAAAACAAGAGGAAGATAGAGAAATTAGTAACAAAACAGGGAAAAAAGTATCATTGGCCATGGCATGTGCTCAGAAATATATGTTAGTTACAACAATAACATCATTGGCCATAGACACATGCTCAGAAATAAGGAGGAATGTAACAATATCATCATTGGCCATGGACATAGCTCAGTAAAACAGAACAAATAACATCATTGGCCATGGAAAAAAGCATAGAACAGAGTAACAGATCAACAAAGCATCATTGGCATAAGGGCATGAATAAAGTTTGGTTGATCCAATAAAGTCTTTGATGCAAGTACATAACCAAGTAGAGTAAGAGATGTAGAACATATATATAGTTGTTCTATCAATAGAGTAGGAACTAGAAGCTAAGGTCAGCTGAATTAGTTGTTAGCTACACAAAAGAATGCAGGATCATATCAACCGCACAAAAGAGGGAACCACCAGGATGCCATCACCATCACCACCCAAAAGCCACCCAAAATAAGCAGCTAACAGCAGGTCGACAAATGCATCACTATGGATCAACCAGACAACAGCGAGCATGAGCAAGCTCACACATAGTAGTGCTTGGCCAAGAAAGTCCTCAGCCATAGGACACGGTGAGCATCTCGTCATCCCGACAAATGCAGTGCCATGAGCCCCGTTATCCAGCAGGTGTGAGTATGCCACAATCAAGGCCTCCTCCGTGAAACCAGGCATGAACATCACCGCACCATATAGGTCGGGGTGGGAGTCCTCAACTCCGGTCTCACGGATAGCCTCAAGCAACATTGTTAATCGTAGCAGTCATGCCGGTCATGACATGCATGTCCTCATCACCGATCATGCACCTCTTCCTCTTGTGCCCTGCAGCAGAACCACTAGGACCAAGCACCAGCACCAACAAGCACAACCACCGGAAACAAGTACCACCAAGCAGCAGCCTTGGCTGACTCACCAACTACCTTAGCTTCATCGAGGCTTAAGAGAGCTCTCAAGCAAAGTCGGATGGTGAACCCAAAGGCTCACTAGAGCCCATGGCAAACTTGCTCGTTGCAAGTCCATTGCCAAAGATGACCTCCATCTCCTTGTAGTTCTCAATGGGCTTGTTAAGCAACTCAAGCATCTTTAGGGTGTGCCCGAAAGTAACCACCAAATGGTCGGTTCTCAATTGCAAAGAACAATGCATTAAGGTAATGAACAATGCAATGAATGATGTTGAAAAATTACCTTGACATGCCCATTGTAGTGCTCATCTTCCGGAGATATCACGTAGTTGTCTTGATCCCACAAAGCACCACTAAGTTCCCTTAGTTTGGTGATCCTCATCCACCTCTCGCCTCCACTTCCGAAGATGGTTGTAAACTTGGGTCCCGGTGACCTCATTTCCAAGTGAATTCATGGAGGTCCTTAGCCACTTGATTAAGGTGCACTTCCTTGAAGCCCTTGTCGGTTCTCACCCCAGTAGTGATTAACCGACGTAACCGACGTAGCACAAACCCGGACATGACATTGGTCCATCTCATGGATCGCCTACCCTCGCTGCCCTGCGGCTGCTACAGCTGGAGCACCCTCGGGCATTGGAGCACCTGCGGGCGCTGCAACAGGCTGAGCACCAGCTGGGACAACAAGCATCAACCTCAGCAGCCAAGTCAAAAAGAGCCAATTCCTTAGCCACTTCCTTTTCCATGTCCTAATGCCAATGGTTGAACCCCACTTGAGTTAGGTAAAAGAAAAAGCAGATTCATCATTGCAAAATGTCCATGGCCTCAAGTAAAAGGGAACTAGTATTCATCATTGCAAAATGTCCATGGCCTCAAGTAAAAGGGAACAAGTATTCATCATTGCACAATTCCATAGCCTCAATTAAGATAAAAAATAAACATCATCATTGCACAATGCCATAGCCTTAAGTAAGATCAGAAATAAACATCATCATTGCACAATGCCATAGCCTCAATTAAGATCGAAATAAACATCATCATTGCATAATGCCATGCCTCAAATTAAAGAAAGTAAATAAACATCATCATTGCATAATGCCATGCCTCAAATTAAAGAAAGTAAATAAACATCATCATTGCATAATGCCAAAGCCTCAATTAAATAAACAAAATTACACATCATTGCATAATGCCCATGTCTCAAGTTAAACAGTCATCATCATTGCATAGTACCAGATTACAACACAAGGAAGAACAGAAGTAAGTCTAGGTACGATAGTTGCCCCTATTTGCCAACATCCGATTGGCAAAATCATCTCTAATAGAAGCCCAAGCAGCATTGTCGGGAGTTTCAACAGAATGACTAGATGGGAGATTGTTATTGGGCTCCCAAGTAGACTCAAGTGGAATAACCTCATCTACACCATACTTGAAACTGCATCTAGGCCTCCTAGTGGGTTTTGGGTGTTTTGATGACAACACGATTAAAGAGTTAATGTAATTTGCTGAGTTGTAACAGGAATATGTCTTGTAAAATTATTGTGAATATTATTGTATCAAGACATGGATGTATATGGATATTTCACATGTATATTCTTGTATTCCATATGACAAAGAATATGATGAAGATGAAGCTACATGGATGATCAATATTGAAAAATATTATACCATGTGTCACATGAAGAAAAATGAAGCTTGTTGATATGTCTCATATTGGACAATGAAAGTATCACCATACTCATATTGGTGACTCAACTCTTGGTGTCTATATCAAGCAAGCAATATATATTACAACGAAAATCAATACAACATGAAGATAAATATCAAGTGTGTGCTAATGGATGATACAAAGAAATGTGTGGATCTTAATGGTAAGATTGATGAAGGATTAGCAAGGACTTGGCTACGATGGACCATACATTGGAGAAGGGCAAGCAAGAGGCTTGGCGCCGAAGAACCTTTGTGGTGGAGAAGAGCAAGTGGATGTTGAATCCGACGAATCAAAAAGGCCATGGAAGATTGCATATTTCCTAGTGTCAATTATTTATGAATCAAGAAAGAAGAGGTGACATGGATAAAATATGGAGTTTTGTCTATTTGATGATAAAGTCCATGGTCATCAGCTCAAGGTGGATATGCTCAAGTAAAGAATTGTTGCCAACCCTCAAGAAGCAAAATATGAAGAATTTCGGCATATGTCTCTATCACAAGCTCAAGTGGAAGAAAAATAGCTTTTATCTATTTCTTGAGTATAGGAATGCCGTACTATCAAGAGGGATGCAACATGTGTTGAATGACGATGTCAAAGTGCTCAAAATCCTAGAGAGAAACCAATCCGAGTGACCTAAACCCTAAGCGGTGTGTTACGTCGGGTCAAGGAGGTCGGACCGCCCTGTCAAGGAGGTCGGACCGCCTTGAACCGAGTTTTTGGGTTAGTAGGTCAAGGAGGTCGAGCCGCCCTGTCAAGGAGGTCGGACCGCCTTGTACTAAGTTTTCCGGGGTCAACTTCTTGGTTAGTGAGTTTTTGGCCTTAGAAGTGAAGCATAGTTAGTATGAGTGGGTTGAGCAATCAAGTTTGTGGTTTGTGGAGGTTTTCGTGTCAAGTGGTTGGTTGCTCGCCGGTGCAAGGCGGTCGAGCCGCCTGTCAAGGTGGTCGGACCGCCCGAGCTCGACAGGTCTAACGGCTAGTTTTTGAAACAGCCTTTAAATAGCCCTCCACCTCTCCCTTTGGTTGCTGCTGGTTCTTGCCCGACTCTATAGCATTCCAACGGCCATTTGAGCTCTCCCCAACCTCTCTTTGTGAGATCCAAGTGATTTGAGCTAAATCTTTTAGTTGGGTTGAGAGATTTGAGTGTGTGAGTAAAAGTGAGCAAATCCTAAGCCTTGAGCACTTTAGGCTACATCAAGCAACTCGTGATTCATTTGTTACTCTTGGAGGTGAAAGCCTCCTGGACGGCTAGGCGTCGTCCTAGAGCTCCCAAGCTTGTGGTGAGCCTTGGGAAAGTTTGTGAAGGTTGTGATCTTGCCTCCGGTGTGGAAAAGATCAAGATAGTGGATTGAGGGAAGTGGTTGAAAGAGACCCGGCTTGAAGCGTGCTAGTGAGCAGCTCAAGCTTCCTCAAACGGAGACGTAGGGATCACGTTGAGGTGATTCCGAACTTCGGTAAACAAACTCATGTGTCTCCGTCTCCCTTGCTTTCCTTGTTTTCTAGCTTATACTTGTGCTTCCGCTTCGATCTACTTTGGTGTGCTCATTTGTGTGCGGATACTTCGTGTATGTGCTAAGGAAAACCTTTGGAGCATCACCTCAAGTTTTGGTTTGAGCTAGAATTCATTTTGGAGAGCCGACTATTTCGCTTGTAAGGCGGTCGACCGCGACAGGAGGTCGGACCGGGTTGAACTAGGGTGCACTCAGCTCTGCCTGTGCAAGGAGGTCCGACCGGGTTGACAAGGAGGTCGACCGGGTTGAACTAACTCTGTGCGAAAAAGTTGTGTTAATTTCAGGTTTCGCCTATTCACCCCCCTCTAGGCGACATCAAGGTCCTTTCAATTGGTATCGAGCCTAATCTCCTAATTAGGCTTAACCACTTGGAGAAACGACGATGTCGCATCCTTGGGTCTTCACACCTTCAATTGAGGTACCTCGTTTTCATGGAGCAAACTTTGCTCTATGGAAAACTCTCATGTCTTCGTACCTTCGTGAAATGAGCTCTCAAATTTGGTGGATCGTAGATATAGGCTTTTCTCATGCCTTAGAGAGATCCTCTCTAACTAGTGCGCAAAAGAAATGCTTATATCTCGAAGCTCGTGCATATTACACTTTGTCTAGTGCTTTGAGTGCGAAGTAGACAACACACTCCTTGAGAAGCACGGCTGCCTAAAGACCGCACATTTACTTTGGAAGGCACTTGAGGAAACATATGGCTCAAGCAATCAAATGGTGTCATTGCTAGAGCATGAGCCTGAGCTCACACCTACCTCAACGACCACTAATGAGCATCATCACCCAAGTGAAGAGTCTACCTCCAAGAGCACCTCACTCTCGTCCAAGAGTCATGAATCATGTGTCATGACTGAAGAAAATGAGAGTGAAGATGATGAAGATGGCTTTGTGTCCAACAACATAAGCAAGAAAGACTTGCACAAAGTCATGCAGCTCGTAGGTGAGGATTCAAGAGCAAGAGAGGCAATTAGAGAAGCAAGAAGACTTTCTCATTGACAAGATGGAAGAGCTCAAGACTCTACATGAAGAACATGAGAAACTCAACAAATCGCACACCTCCTTGATCGGTAAATATGAAAAACTAGAAAAGGAGTATACTTGTGCTATTAATGCTTCTTCTTGTGCTGCAGCCCTAAGGAAAGAAAATGAGGATCTCAATGATCAACTTGAAGTGCTCACAAGCAAGCATGTGGTGATGCAAAAAGATCATGAAGAGCTCATACGCTCTCATGAAACACTTCAAGACTCACATGCTATGCTACAAGTGGCTCACGAGGTTGTAGTAACATCGGTGAAACATTCTCAACCTCTCACACAAAAATGCACATGCTCACAAAAGTCAATTGAATTTATTTGTGCTAACTCTTGTTGCTCTCAAGGCCAATATTCAAGTGTTGAGCAAACCATTGTAGAATCTTGTGATGACTTCATAGCTCAAGAAAATGATCAATTAAAGCTAGAAGTCAAGAGACTTGAAGATGAAGTGGCTAGGTTGAAGGGTAAGGCCCAAGTGCAACCATCCCAAGATAACCGTGACAACATGGTGAAGAAGCTTGAGGTGGGAACAACCGTTGCTAGGCCTCACTCTCAACCAAACAACAAGTCTCCGAAGCACAAGAAGCAAGAAAAGGCAAAGAAGAATCTTGACCATATCCAATGCTACAGGTGCAATGATATGGGTCATTATTCATTCATGTGCTCAAACAAGATTCAAAGCAAAACCAAGGTGTCCAGAGGACAAAGAAGATCAAACAAAGCTATTGTGTGCTTTGGATGCAAGAGCAAGGGCCATATGATCGTGGAATGCCCAAATGTCTCAGCTGGTCGGAAAAACCCAGTTCAAGGCGGTCAGGCTGCCTTGACAGGGCGGTCGGACCGCCCTAGCACTGGTTCCGACCATATCAAGAATTTGGACAAGAACAAAAACAAGCCCATTGCTTCTAGGACGAGACAAGGCCAACAAAAAGCACAACTCAAGCAAGAACAAGAGATGGCCTCCAAGACCAAAAGAAGAGTGTGCTACACATGCCGGCTCAAAGGACATCAAAGTAAGGATTGTCCAAATGGTAACAAATCCGAGCCTAAACTTGTCAATTCTGCTTCTACCACTAACGGAAAGGCAAAAATGGACATTAGTGCTAGAAGGGTGATTAGTTCACCATATGTTAGCACTACATCCATTTGGGTGCCTAAATCTTTATCGACTAACCTTGGAGGACCCAACAAGTTTTGGGTACCAAAAATTGCTTGATCGAGCTTTCGGGGATGATGAGATGCATTGGAGACTTGACACATCAAACAAAGTGAATTGAAGTTCAAGTAGTCAAGTTCCATGAGTATTTGTTCAATATCCTACCCAATGACATCTCAAGATATAAGTGTATGGTGCAAATGAATGTTGAGAAGAAAGAGCAGGACAAGAATCAACAAATGTGCAATCTGTCATTCAACCCGGTCAGAGCTGCCTCGACAAGGCGGTCATACCGCCTTGAAGTTGAAAATTTCAGATATTCCCAATTTGTTTGAAGACCGGAGTGATTCTTGTTCCCTCCACACTGAATGAGTATATTCTTACTTATCTCTCTTCTCAACTTATTTACTTGTGACCAAGTTATGGTTTGAACTCCATATAATTCTTAATTGAATATGCATGCAAAATTATGGCAATTCAAAAGCTTGGCATGCATCAAGGAGGAGTTTAAATTATAACTTTGGTCTGAGAGACTAATGTTCATTCTAGCATGTGTGTAGTCTCACATGGAAGAGTGTGTCTCTCTCGGTATGCAAAAGAGGAGAAATTAGTCTCCATGGAATTTGTGCCACTTGGGCCTCTCATCATTGACTTCATTGAGTGAAGCTCCTGTTGGATGGGATGGCATGTACATCAATTGTGAATGGCTTAAATTGTTGGTTATTCTTCACTGGAATGAAGAAATTGATGGTTGTGGCAAAGGTATGTTTTTAGGTTTCTGTTTCTTTTTCTTATCCTATGCATCTAGGCCTTTGCATGTTTAGGGTGTTTTGAGCTTACAATTGATCCAAGTCTTGTTGAGTGTATGTCACTTGATAAGATTGAGTATCTTATATATTTTGTTTATACCTTACCCATAGACTTGACATATGTTAAGTCAAGGATAAATTCAAATGAAAGGTATAAGCTAAATATGCTAAAGGGACTCCTTGGATGTTGTTTTTGCTTCCGAGTGCTCTAGTGTAAATGTTTTTGAAAATCTACCTAGACTTGCTAGGTTGAGTGATTTTTCAAAATATTGGTATTTTCGGTCTCAGTGACCATATCGATTCATCATGGCCATTGTTCACCTTGTTTGTTTGATGGCTGGCTATGAATGAAAAGACACTCTCAAGTTCACAATTTCATCTCCTTGAAAATTTCCTATCCCCATGTTTGGTGTCAAAAATAAATCCCAAGATGACTGAATAAGAAGGACTAAAATTTCTTGCAAAAGTGGTCCTAAGGTGCTTGAAATGGAGGGACACACAAAAGAATAAGTGTCGAAGAAACCTAGTGCAAATTCCATCTCAAAATCCAAAAATACCAACTCATATTTAGAGCCATCGGACAATGTCCTAAGCCCATCGGATTTTTCTATCGAATCACGGAATGTTGCACACCCCGAAAAATCTCTAAGTCTTGGATCCATCGGACAATGTCCTAAGGCCATCGGATTTTTCCATCGGATCACGTGAATGTTGCACACCCCGAAAAATCTCTAAGTCTTGGATCTATCGGACAATGTCCTAAGGTCATCGGATTTTTCCCATCGGACAATGTCCTAAGCCCATCGGACATTGTCCCGAGCCATCAACAAATCTCAAAAAATTGCTAAGTCTTGAACTTCATCGGACAAAATACGATAGCTATCGGACAATGTCCGATACTTCCATGTCGGACAAAATCCGGACACCTTCGGATTATTTCATCGGACTTCTGTCGGACAATGTCCGACCCCCATCGGACAATGTCCGACGTAGATCGAGCCAACGACCCTTTTTGTTGCCCCGGCTATAAAAGGAAGGACCTTCCTCCTTTTGGCCGTTTGACAACTCCCCCACTTCGAAAAACAGTACTCAACTCTCTCCCAAACACCCCCAACTCGTCTCCACTTCGTTCTTTGAGCTCCCAATGGCGATTTGATGATTTCTCCATGAAATCCCTCCTCTCCTCCATGGTTTAGGCGGCCCTACGTGCGGTCAAGCCGGATCCGAGGCCGGCTCCTCCCAAAAGTTTTGTGTTTCCTCTCTCCAAAAGGTATTCAAACCGTTTTCATTCCGATCTCCTCATAGAGAGTTGCTCCTCAAGGTTGCTGCCATGAAATCATCTTCTAGCATGCCTAGGACCTCCCCGTTGAAAGATTATGCATTCCCTAAGTAAACATTGCTCAAATTCATGGTAGACAATTTCTGTTGTTCAGGGCGGTCGAGACGCTCGACACACCGATCGAGCCAGGGTTGTGAACACAAAAATTAGTGTCTCCTAAAATTTGATCAATTTTCCTATTATTGCTAATCTATTTCATGGAATCCAACAACTCTCTTGATAATAGAGTTTATCCATCTTTCACTCACACAAAATCGAAAGTGAAAAATTGTGTCGTGCAGGGCGGTCGGACCGCCTTGCAAGGGCGGTCGACCGGATTGCCCTGTACAGAAACATCGATTCTTCACAATTTGACCTTTGTGACCCTCATATCAAAGTCTATTCGATTCCCGAGGTCTTATACACGATTTGTTGATATCTATATCTCAGGAAATCATAATGCCATGGTCAGGAAATGAAAGGAGGAAGAAGGGGAGATTTGATTCCGAAGCAAGTGGCAGCTCTAGAGATCCTAAACGAAAAGCTGCAGCCGAGGATGAAGAAATGTTTGAGGCCACTAGTGATGAATCTAGTGGTGATGAGGATGAGGAAGAGATTGAGGATGAAACTTATCGAGTCGAGAAAGAGGATCTTGCTGCAGCGGAAGAGACCGAGGAGAGTGAGGAAAATGATGATGTGGGTGATGAGGATAATGATGAAAGTGAGGAGGAAGAAATTGATGGTGAGGAAGATGAGATGATCATAAGCAAAGTTGCAAAATCAGTATATCCTCAAAAACCAATCTTGAGGTCTCCAAATAGACCTCCCACTCTTATGCCAATAGATTATCGAGTCGGAGGATCAACAAAGACAGTGAGGAAGATAAGAAAGAAAAATCCATACCAATCGTTTAAGGAAAATGGCATGGACTACCGGTTTCACAATTGTTTTCAGCAAGACTATTATGAAACCATTTTGAAAAACAAGGATACGGTTGTGTCGGAGGCTCAGTGGATTGATCGGTATCATTTGGAAAATCAAAGTAATCCAATATTTGATGATGTTATTGCAGCTTGTGAGAAGACTCACATCAAGAATTTGATGGGTTTCAAATATGACTGGAACAATGAGATCATTGATCAATTCTATGCGACAGTCTATTTTGAGGAAGAAGGAGGTGAAAAGAAGATGCACTTGGATGACAGAGGGTATGGTGTATACAATCACATATGGTAGGTTTGCACGAATATTCGGATTTGGGCAAAGTGATTCTAAAAGATTCAGAATCCACAGTGAGGATCCACTACCAAAGGAGCAAATGAGGTTTATGTATCCTCCAAATGAATTAGATAAGGTGGGACTGGTAAAAGGCATGTACACCTATTACTCGGTGTTGAATAGGATGTTTAGAAAGACCCTCTCACCTAGAGATGGAAACCCCTCGGACATCACTCTCTATTCAAAGAATTTGCTAGCAAGGATGAGAGATGGAGGTCAGCCTTTCCGTGTGATGGACTTCATTTGGGAGGAGATCAAGGCAACTTCCATGGACCCTCAAAAGTCATGTGGTTTTGGTCCTTACTCGATGTTCATGATTGAGGAGACAACAAGATATAATTATCCCATAGAACATCCTCCTCCACACAGGCCTCCGAGACTTATTCCAACAAAACATCCCATTGTGAGAATGCCTACACCTCCGCCTCGATCCACAGCAGCAACAAGATGATGACATTCAACCGGAGCTGCAGCCGGAACAGTTCAACCCGGTCGGACCGGGTCAGCAGAGCGGTCGAGCCGCCCTGGAGGGGCACCGGCAGGATGCCAACCCGGTCGAGCCGGGTGAGCAGGGCGGTCGGACCGCCCTGCATGGCCGATGGGGCAGTGGCTCGTCCCGCCATCGCGAAAAATCGACATCTCCAATTAAGAAAATTTTCAACATGATTTTTGGAATGTGCAGAACTCAACATGTTGTGGAAACCCGTGATCGAGCGGAAAGAGCGGATTTGGGTAGAAGAATTAGAAGAATTGAGAGAGCCCAATTTCCGGATGATCCTCCCTCACCGGTTAGACAAGAAGAAGAACGGCCACCAACCCCCTAATGGAAAGGTACCACGGATGGCAAACAGAAGATTATTACTCTCGGATTCATGGTTCTAGCAGTAGTGGTGGACATGGTGGTTTGGGTATGCCTAGTGATCCGACGGTCGGTGGTTGTGTGCCACCTCACAACGACATGTATAATGATCCTCCTCCACAGTTCACTCGGTTTGAATCATCTTCACGGTTTGCACCGCCTCCTCCTCCACATCAGTCACAACAGGAATTATCTCAAGAGGAACCAGCTAGGCGCAGTGCATTTGAAGAATTCGGTGTTAATCTCTTCACTTGAACCCCGGCATTGCGGATCCCAAAGATCAAAGTGGTAGTGGGGCTTTCAGTGAAGCACGGACACCCCTTCGGACTACCTTTTCTTCTTTTTGGATGATTGTTGACAAAAGGGGGAGAAGAAAAGGATTAAAGCTTCAGCATTTCAGATTGGGAAGAAGAAAATGATCAAAGGAGATGGGGAAGAAGAAAATGATCAAAGGAGCAGAAAGGGTAAAAAATGTGTTTTCAGCTCGTGTAAGGCGGCCGGACCGCCTTGGTAGGGCGGTTAGACCGCCCTATCCTCGTACTCGCAAGAGAAGGGCGGTCGAGCCGCCTTGATCTGTTTTCCGGATTTGAAGTCTTGTATCATTTCGTTCCTTCTTCGTGAAACTTGTTGGACTTGAGAACAAATAATTGTAATGTGTGCTATGTGTGTTTGTAAACCTTAATTTTCTAAGGAATATTTGTGCTAGTGTGAAATGCATGAGTTGAATGGTGTAATGTTTGTTGCTCCTTCTTTTTCTTTTTGCTTCGTGCTTGATCATGCGCATCACGTACTATCACATCACACGTTTATGCACCCCACGGATGCGATGATATAGGGGAGCTCCATGTTTTTTATTAAATATGTGCTTTTGGCATTTTAAGCCAAAATTGAAATTTCATTCATATGCACATATTTAGGGGAGCTTTAAGTATATCACTACATCCAAAAGCCTTTTATGTTTTTATTATGAAGCTTTAATCGGTTTGTCATCAATCACCACAAAGGGGAGATTGAAAGTGCATCTAGGCCTCCTAGTGGGTTTTGGGTGTTTTGATGACAACACGATTAAAGAGCTAATGTAATTTGCTTGAGTTGTAATAGGAATATGTCTTGTAAAATTATTGTGAATATTATTGTATCAAGACATGGATGTATATGGATATTTCACATGTATATTCTTGTATTCCATATGACAAAGAATATGATGAAGATGAAGCTACATGGATGATCAATATTGAAAATATTATACCATGTGTCACATGAAGAAAAATGAAGCTTGTTGATATATCTCATATTGGTCATTGAAAGTATCACCATATTCATATTGGTGACTCAACTCTTGGTGTCTATATCAAGCAAGCAATATATATTACAACGAAAATCAATACAACATGAAGATAAATATCAAGTGTGTGCTAATGGATGATACAAAGAAATGTGTGGATCTTAATGGTAAGATTGATGAAGGATTAGCAAGGACTTGGCTACGATGGACCATACATTGGAGAAGGGCAAGCAAGAGGCTTGGCGCCGAAGAACCTTTGTGGTGGAGAAGAGCAAGTGGATGTTGAATCCGACGAATCAAAAAGGCCATGGAAGATTGCATATTTCCTAGTGTCAATTATTTATGAATCAAGAAAGAAGAGGTGACATGGATAAAATATGGAGTTTTGTCTATTTGATGATAAAGTCCATGGTCATCAACTCAAGGTGGATATGCTCAAGTAAAGAATTGTTGCCAACCCTCAAGAAGCAAAATATGAAGAATTTCGGCATATGTCTCTATCACAAGCTCAAGTGGAAGAAAAATAGCTTTTATCTATTTCTTGAGTATAGGAATGCCGTACTATCAAGAGAGATGCAACATGTGTTGAATGACGATGTCAAAGTGCTCAAAATCCTAGAGAGAAACCAATCCGAGTGACCTAAACCCTAAGCGAGTGTGTTCTGTCAGGTCAAGGAGGTCGGACCGCCTCGTCAAGGAGGTCGGACCGCCTTGAACCGAGTTTTTGGGTTAGTAGGTCAAGGAGGTCGGACCGCCTTGTACTAAGTTTTCCGGGGTCAACTTCTTGGTTAGTGAGTTTTTGTCCTTAGAAGTGAAGCATAGTTAGTATGAGTGGGTTGAGCAATCAAGTTTGTGGTTTGTGGAGGTTTTCGTGTCAAGTGGTTGGTTTCCTGCCGATGCAAGGCGGTCGGACCGCCTCGTCAAGGCGGTCGGACCGCCCTGAGCCTCGACAGGTCCAACGGCTAGTTTTTGAAACAGCCTTTAAATAGCCCTCCACCTCTCCCTTTGGTTGCTGCTGGTTCTTGCCCGACTCTATAGCATTCCAACGGCCATTTGAGCTCTCCGCAACCTCTCTTTGTGAGATCCAAGTGATTTGAGTTAAATCTTTTAGTTGGGTTGGGAGATTTGAGTGTGTGAGCAAAAGTGAGCAAATACTAAGCCTTGAGCACTTTGGGCTACATCAAGCAACTCGTGATTCATTTGTTACTCTTGGAGGTGAAGCCTCCTAGACGGCTAGGCGTCGTCCTAGAGCTCCCAAGCTTGTGGTGAGCCTTGGGAAAGTTTGTGAAGGTTGTGATCTTGCCTCCGGTGTGGAAAAGATCAAGATAGTGGATTGAGGGAAGTGGTTGAAAGAGACCCGGCTTGAAGCGTGCTAGTGAGCAGCTCAAGCTTCCTCAAACGGAGACGTAGGGATCACGTTGAGGTAATTCCGAAGTTCGGTAAACAAACTCATGTGTCGCCGTCTCCCTTGCTTTTCTTGTTTTCTAGCTTATACTTGTGCTTCCGCTTCGATCTACTTTGGTGTGCTCATTTGTGTGCAGATACTTCGTGTATGTGCTAAGGAAAACCTTTGGAGCATCACCTCAAGTTTTGGTTTGAGCTAGAATTCATTTTGGAGAGCTGACTCGTTTCTGCCGGAGGCCGGACCGGGTTGAACTAGGGTGCACTCAGCTCGCTCGTGCAAGGAGGTCCGACCGGGTTGACAAGGAGGTCGGACCGGGTTGAACTAACTTGTGCGAAAAAGTTGTGTTAATTTCAGGTTTCGCCTATTCACCCCCCTCTAGGCGACATCAAGGTCCTTTCAATATCGAAGAATCCAGTTGTGTAAAATGCAACATGCAAGCACCAATTTAACTTGCGTCTTGTATGGATGGAAGGGTTTATTATCAATAATACGAAATCGACCTTTCAATGCACCAAATGCTCTCTCCACTCGTAACTCTCAAACTGGAATGCCTTAGGTTGAACAATTCTCTTGGGTTTGTTGGGTGGTTTCTAGCACCATATTCATTAAGATGATATCTAGTGCCTCCGTATGGAGGAAGAAACCCGATGATGCGGGGGCTTGCCCGATCTTCTCGTCGTGGGATCGAGGGATAACTTGACCCGTGCAACCTCGACGAACCGATGGCCAACAGCTGCTAGAATAGCCACCTATGACAAAAGATTTCGCCCAACCACACGCTTTGGTCGATGCCTACCTGAACCACACAAAGGTGAGGCAAAGCTCTTGCAAATCACAAGGAAACACAAGAACAAATGGTAGAGAAAACTCCCAATCCTCAAGGGGGCAACAATGGCACAACCCTAAGGATAAGAGCACTTGGCTTCTCTATTTTTCTCGAGTTCAATTCGTGGTTAGGGTTTCCAGCAGGTCTACAAGTGCTATTTATACTAGGAACACCCCTCCTAGCTGGGTTTGGGCCTTTCCAAACAGGCCGGACACGAAAATGCTAAGTCTGCTGCGAGTTTGTTCCTTTTTATTCAGATCGGACAAGCCCAAACTGGCAAAAGGAACACAACGCGTTTGTTCCTTTTTATTCGGATCGGACAAGCCCAAACGGCAAAAAGGAACCCAACGCGATACAAAGGGTCTATAGCAGTCTCCACTAAAATGAACATAACTCTCTACTCACGAGTCCAATGGATGCACCGTTTGTTGCATATGAAAGTAGACTTCAAGAGCTTTCTGTCCATCTATAATACTTGGGGTTGCTCCAATCAGGATGGTACAGAATTTGCCGCGAAGATGGAAGTCAAAATCTGTGCATTAACGCATCAACTTGAATTTCCTCCATTGGGTCTCTTTGCCTTCAAGTGCTCAACCCGTGCCTTTGTCTTGTGATTCAAACCTGAGAACAAGTAATGTACTCCCATTAGGCAGTACATGATTCTTATGAAATTCAAGTTCACAATCATTAAGGAAAAGATTCACCTCATATTGTATTTGTTTGGCTTTGGCCCGGATCATTGGCTTCTTGTAAGTGTAGTTGTGAAGCCGACGGTCTTGCTCAATATCCGACAATGGAGGGATGTCCTCATCATCCTCCCCTTCTTCAAAAAGAGTCGACCTCGACTCTGATTGCTCATGACCGTGGTACGGAGACAAGTCAGCAACATTGAAGGTGTTGCTCGCTGCATATTCATCTTCCGAAAGCTCAATCTTGTATGCATTGTCATTTATTCTATCAAGAACCTTGAATGGGCCATCACCTCGAGGCAGCAACTAGGACTTGCGTTTCTCCGGAAATCTGTCTTTCCGAAGATGGATCCGAACATAATCACCAGGCTCAAAGATCATCTTCTTGCGATTCTTGTTTGCCTTTGTAGCATAGTATCTTGACTTCTTCTCGATCTCTTGCTTGGTCTTCTTGTGGATTTGCTTCACATAATCGGCTCTCTTGGAGGCCTCCATATTTGCACGCTCTTGAAGTGGAAGTGGTAGCAAGTCATGGTGTTATTGGTTTGAAACCATACACAACTTCAAATAGGCACATTTGTGTTGTCGAGTGGACTGCCCTATTGTATGCAAACTCAACATGGGGCAAGCAGTCCTCCCACTCCTTGAGATTCTTCTTGATCATTGTCCGTAGCAGCATGGACAATGTGCGGTTCACCACCTCCGTCTGTCCATCAGTTTGTGGGTGACAAGTTGTTGAGAACAACAACTTTGTCCCAAGTTTGGCCCACAAAGTCTTCCAAAAATAGCTCATGAATTTCACATCACGATCTGAAACAATGGTTCTAGGCACGCCATGTAGTCTCACAATTTCCCTGAAAAACAAGTCAGCTACATGCGACGCATCGTCGCTCTTATGACAGGGAATAAAATGTGCCATTTTTGAGAACCTATCCACTACAACAAAAACTGAATCCCTCCCCTTCTTAGTCCTAGGTAAGCCTAAAACAAAATCCATGCTTATGTCTTCCCAAGGTGCATTTGGAGTGGGGAGTGGAGTACACAAACCGTGGGGGTTCAGTTTTGATTTGGCCTTATGGCAAGTGACGCACCGCTGCACCATCCTCTCCACATCATGCCTCATCTTAGGCCAGTAGAAGTGATCACTCAACATCATGTAAGTCTTTTCTCTACCAAAGTGACCCATCAATCCTCCCATGTGTGATTCCTGCAACAAGAGCAAACG
Source organism: Chloris gayana (assembly GCA_031894775.1). Lineage (NCBI taxonomy): Eukaryota > Viridiplantae > Streptophyta > Magnoliopsida > Poales > Poaceae > Chloris > Chloris gayana. The sequence continues at coordinate 105,299 of JAUNZO010002520.1, read as the reverse complement.
AATGGACGAATCTGGAACACACAATTTGTTAGCTCGGAACAAGAACCCATCATGCAAATGGTACTTGTCCCATCCTTTCCCTTCTTGACACTTCAAGTATGGTTCTGCAAAAACAAGGTCAGTGGCATATAGCTCCTTTATATTTTCTAATCCTGGAACCTTGACCTGCAATTGATTAAGCAAAACACTTTTTCTAGATAAAACATCAGCAACAACATTTTCCTTCCCTTTCTTGTACTTGACAATATAGGGAAAAGACTCAATGAACTCAACCCACTTTGCATGCCTACGGTTCAGTTTTGCTTGACCTTTCAAGTATTTTAAAGCCTCATGATCAGAATGAATGATAAATTCTTTAGGCCATAGGTAATGTTGCCAAGTTTCAAGCACACGAACTAGAGCATACAATTCTTTATCATAAACAGGATAATTCAGTTGAGCACCACCAAGTTTCTCACTAAAATAAGCTATGGGCTTGCCATCTTGCATCAAGACACCTCCTATGCCTATCCCACTAGCATCACATTCTATCTCAAATGATTTCTGAAAATCAGGTAAAGCAAGCAATGGGGCTGAAGTCAAACAATTCTTTAGCTCTTGAAAAGCAGCTTCTTGTGACTTACCCCACACAAATTCAACACCCTTCTTTGTTAGCTCATTTAATGGGGCTGCAATGGTGCTGAAATTCTTCACAAAGCGCCGGTAGAAACCAGCAAGGCCATGAAAGCTTCTCACTTGGCTCACGTTGACAGGGGTGGGCCAATTCTTGATAGCCTCAACTTTTGATTCATCCACTTCTACTCCCTGTCCTGAAACAACAAAGCCCAAAAACACAACTTTGTCGGTGCAAAAGGTGGACTTTTCCATGTTAGCATACAACCTTTCAGTTCTAAGCACCTCCAAAACCATTTTTATATGCTCAACATGTTCTTTCATGGTACGGCTGTATATCAAGATATCATCAAAATAAACCACAACAAATTTTCCAATGAAAGCCCTCAAAACATGATTCATTAAGCGCATAAAAGTGCTGGGTGCGTTAGTCAAACCAAAAGGCATTACTAACCACTCATACAAGCCAAATTTTGTTTTGAAAGCTGTTTTCCATTCATCTCCTTCCTTCATCCTAATCTGATGGTACCCACTACGTAGGTCAATTTTAGAGAATATAACAGCACCACTAAGTTCATCAAGCATGTCATCAAGCCTAGGAATAGGATGACGATATCGAATAGTGATATTGTTAATAGCCCTACAATCAACACACATTCTCCATGTACCATCTTTCTTAGGAACAAGAATAACAGGGACAGCACAAGGGCTAAGACTTTCACGCACATACCCTTTGTCGAGTAGCTCTTGCACTTGCCGCTGAATTTCCTTTGTCTCTTCCGGATTTGTGCGGTATGGTGGCCGGTTTGGAAGTGAAGCTCCGGGGATGAGATCAATTTGATGTTCGATCCCTCGAAGTGGAGGTAGACCAGCAGGTATCTCCTCCGGAAACACATCATTAAAAGCCTGCAACACATTAGAAACAACACTAGGAAGAGAGGTCATGTCGTTAGTGGAAAGAATTGCATCTTTGTACAAGAGTACAAAATGCATGAAGCTGGGATTTTCTCTCATTTCTCTCATTTCAGATTTGGTGGCTACCATGACCATGCTTTTTCTCTCAAGCTCTCCTTTTCCACTCATGTTTGGCTTGTGGCGCTCACTCACCGATTTGTGGACAGCACTAGTGTTTTTCTTTTGTCCCTCACTCTCATTCATTTTTCTTTGCATGTTGGCTGCTATGATTTGAGTGGGAGTCATGGGCAGCAACTTGACACCTTTTCCTTGCCATTTGAAAGCATATGTGTTTGCAAATCCATCATGTAAAGCATGCCTATCAAATTGCCATGGCCTTCCCAATAGCAAGTGACAAACCGTCATGGGCACAACATCACACTCAACGGTGTCGGTGTAGTCATGAATGTTGAACGTAACCCTCACCATATGTTGCACCTTGACATCTCCACAATCACTAAACCATTGCACATGATACGGGTGTGGATGCTTTATCATGGTCAGCCCCAATTTCTCACACATTTCCTTGCTTGCAAGGTTGTGACAGCTACCACCATCTATTATCAGTTTCACCAACTTGTCATTTACCTTGGCTTGGGTCTGAAATAGGTTGAACCTTTGGGCCTTCTCTTCATCTTTGATCTGAACACTTAATGTTTTGGTGACCACAATAGTGTTGCCAACCTCAAAAGGATATGCCTCATAGTCACCACCTTCATCTTCTTGTGCATTATCAAAGGTGTCATTTTCAGCAAGAAGTTCACATTCATCTTCACTAGCTGAATCATATTCTCCTCCTTCGGTCACTATCACAACACGGTTGTTAGGACATTCCCTCGCAACATGGCCTCGGCCCAAGCATTTGAAGCATTGAATGCCACTACTTTTTGATGTAGAACCGGCTGTACCATTGGACTTGTTTGGCGTTTGCCGAGTAGATTTCTCCTCATTTGGTGATGGAGCAGATTTTCCAACAGAGGAGGATTGAACTTTTGAATTGGCACTTGAGTTAGATGAAAACATGCCACGTCCCAAATCAAACCTTGCTGATTTTGGAGCGCTTGATGATGCCTTTGAGCTGAAACTTGATTGCTTGCTTGGTTTAGCATCATCATGCAATTGCCGCTCAGCCTTTTGTGCAATGTGCACTAGCTCCACTACATTGTTGTAGGTCTGAAATTCCACAACACGTTTGATTGGCTTGTTAAGACCGGAGAGAAATCGTGCCATGGACTGCTCCTCATCCTCATGAACACGAGCTCGAATCATGGCCTGCTCCATCTCCTTGTAATACTCCTCAACGGACTTGCTACCTTGCTTCAAATTCTGCAACTTATCAAAGAGATCACGTTTGTAATGTTTTGGGACAAATCGTGCTCTCATTTCCCTCTTCATTTCAGCCCATGTTGCCACTGGTAATTCACCATTCTCCTCTCTTTGGTTCTGAATTTGTTCCCACCAAATGAGAGCATATCCATCAAAGTCAAGTGCAGCCATATGCACTTTCTTCTCCTCTGAATAATTATGCACACGGAAGATTTTATCAACCTTCAACTCCCATGTGAGATATGCATCAGGATCAGATGTGCCTTCAAATTTGGGCATGCAAAATTTTAGCTTCCCAAACTTCTCTTCATTGGGCTGATCATTGTCATTGCGGTTTCGACGTTAAAAATTATCATTGCGGTGCAACCTAAATGTATCTTCTGGGTCAGTTTCAGGTGCAGCACCACGTCCACACCCACGGCCTCCTCTTCGGCCAAAGGCACCACCACCACGACCATGCACATGGGTGTTCAGATTTGCTTGCTCTTGCCGCTGTAGCCGAGCGGCCAACTCCTCATCGGTCTCATTCAGCTCTTCATCATGTACACCCGTGGCGCCACCTTCTTTCATAGCCTTCACCACTTCAGCAACCATTGTGGCTTGGATGTTGGTCATGTTGTCATTTAGCTGTTTATTGAAGTCTTCCACTAACTTCTTCAGTTGATCTTGTGTAACATAAGTTGGTTCTTGCTCTCCACTTTCTCCTGCCATGATTAGTAGAAAACACAAGACAAATCCAAATTGTGTATGTTGTGGAAATCACTCAATCTCACCTTCTCTTACCACGTTTGTTCTTATGCGTCCTTGCTGAAATTTGCGAGCTGCACAAACCTTGGTGGTAGTAGGCACGACAAAGGTGATAGATCAAGCGAAATCAAAGTCACAATGCATCATAAACATAGGCTTATATGTGGAGCTTGGAAGGTTATACATGTGGTATGCAATCTGAAACTTCAAGCTATTGTAAAGTTAAGTAAAAATCCAACCAAGATAACAAAGTCGAGTTGCTGAAATGCAAGACAATGTATATAGAAAATGTGTTTAGCAACTCACACACAAGATGGTGGAACTTGTTGCAGCCAAGGAAACGAGCTAACTGAAAATTTCAATAAAAAAACAAAGCTCACACTACTACAAAAAGAGCCAGCAATATCAGGGGACATTTTCCAGTAATAGCGGGCACACAAAAAACGTTATTGCTGGGTGTCATTGCTGACGTCATCACATGCGACGCTATTGCAGGGTTCATCGTAATAACGGGCATGGTGACATCATCACAGGCCCGATATTAGAAATACCCAGTAATATCGGGCATGGTGACATCATCGATGGCCCGATATTAGAAATATCTTAGTAGTATCGGGCCCGATGACATCATTGTAGGCCCGATATTATTGTGTACCTAGAACATCTCAAAGCCCATTTCAACCCACAGCTATATAAATACACTAGCTAGGGTTCCATTTTTGCTAAGTCCCTCACCACTCTCTCTCCACCGCCGCATCTCCAACCAAGCCGCGCGCCGCCATTCCCCCATCGCGGCTGTCCCGGTCGGCGGCCCTCCCCGGCGACCCCTCCCCCGTCGCGGCCGTCCGCGGCGACCCATCCCCCGGCGACGACCCTTCCCCAACAACGGCGAGGCCCTCCCCGGCGACCCCTCCCCCCGTCGCGTCCATCCCCGGTGGCCCATCCCTTGGTGACCCCTCCCTCCGTCGCGGCCGTCCCCGGCGATGACCCTTCTCCGACAACGGCGAGGACCTCTCCGACACACCGCCACGTCGGCCCCCTTCCCGACCCTCTCCGGCATCGGATCCGGCGCGCCACCACGTCGCGTCGCTGCCAAGCACCGGATCCGGTGCTCGACAGCCGTCTCGCCCCTCCGCAGCGCCGGATCCGGCGAGGAGGCGGCCGGATCCGACGCCCACCGCGTCGCCCCTCACCGATAGCGGATCCGGCCAGCAGCAGCCGGCGGCAAGCGGGCAGCAGCCGGCAGCGGGCAAGCGAGCGGTGGTGGCGGGCGGGTCGCCCGCTAGGGCTGGGCTCCGCCCGTCCATTTTTCTTTTTTTTTTTATTTTTTCCTATTTTCCAGTAGTATCGGGCAAAATGAACGCTACCGTAACCCCTCCATTTTTAATAACGTTCATGTAATATCGGGCGATTTGCCCGATATTACAGAGCGTTTTGCCCGATACTACAGGGCTTTATTCCAGATAGTGTCAAATGCTACACAAGTTATGGAGAGACGCTAACTGATTGCTTATATAAAAGATGGGGCTACAAGATTTGCACAAATGATGACTTTATAAAACTGAACAATACGAAGTACACTCAATGTGATGATCTCAAGCACTGGATCCTCTTTTTGTTTTTTTTTTTGCTCTGTTTCTTGTTCTCTTTTTTTTTTTGTTCTTTTTGCTACTGAAATCAGCACACTAGAGAATTTTACAATGCAATATATATATTCGAAGTAACTTTCAGTTTCATCAACATGCAAAGCCCAAGCAATAACCTACAACTAGTCTCAATAGGTTCAAAGTTTTCACAAAGGATAGTATGATGGTTCACTACTGAATTTTACTGAATGCCACTCAAAGTAAAGTTTAGTTTAGCAATCTGAAATTTCAAGAGCAGTGGTAAATGAGGCTTTTCGTGCATAAATCAGTAACAAATTGCAAGATTCACAACGCAAGCACCTAATATTCTGATAGGCCTTGAAACCAGCTTTCCAACGAGCTAAAGCACACAAAAAATGGAATTCATATGCAAAAGTTATGCATGTTTTGGTCTGTGGTGTCCAAATTTCAGATCTGGCCGCGAAAATGTTTCGGGCTGAAAATGGACTCCACCAAGAACACAAAAACGAAGGGGAAAAACACAAATCTTGATGGGGAACAAATGGGGAAAAACAAATCAGAGGCGGAATACCGAAGGGGAACACAAAGATTCAGCAACCAAACTCGATCTATTGGACTAGAACTTAACAAAACTCACTCAAATTTCAGATCGAGTTGTGGGATGTAGAAATTTTTGGGATTTTCAGTTTAGGACAGCAAACAAAGGGGAGAACAAAGGGGAAACTAGGGATAACAGGGGTAAAGATCCTACGGAGGAAACCGTAGCTCCGATACCAAGATGATGCGGGGGCTTGCCCGATCTTCTCGTCGTAGGATCGAGGGATAACTTGACCCGTGCAACCTGACGAACCGATGGCACCAACAGCTGCTAGAACAGCCACCTGTGACAAAAGATTTCGCCCAACCACACGCTTTGGTCGATGCCTACCCGAACCACGCAAAGGTGAGGCAAAGCTCTTGCAAATCACAAGGAAACACAAGAACAAATGGTAGAGAAAACTCCCAATCCTCAAGGGGGCAACAATGGCACAACCCTAAGGATAAGAGCACTTGGCTTCTCTATTTTTCCGAGTTCAATTCGTGGTTAGGGTTTCCAGCAGGTGTACAAGTGCTATTTATACTAGGAACACCCCTCCTAGCTGGGTTTGGGCCTTTCCAACAGGCCCGACACGAAAATGCTAAGTCTGCTGCGAGTTTGTTCCTTTTTATTCAGATCGGACAAGCCCAAACTGGCAAAAGGAACACAACGCGTTTGTTCCTTTTTATTCAGATCGGACAAGCCCAAACTGGTAAAAAGGAACACAACGCGATACAAAGGGTCTATAGCAGTCTCCACTAAAATGAGCATAACTCTCTACTCACGAGTCCAATGGATGCACCGTTTGTTGCATATGAAAGTAGACTTCAAGAGCTTTCTGTCCATCTATAATACTTGGGGTTGCTCCAATCAGGATGGTACAGAATTTGCCGCGAAGATGGAAGTCAAAATCTGTGCATTAACGCATCAACTTGAATTTCCTCCATTGGGTCTCTTTGCCTTCAAGTGCTCAACCCGTGCCTTTGTCTTGTGATTCAAACCTGAGAACAAGTAATGTACTCCCATTAGACAGTACATGATTCTTATGAAATTCAAGTTCACAATCATTAAGGAAAAGATTCACCTCATGTTGTATTTGTTTGGCTTTGGCCTGGATCATTGGCTTCTCGTAAGTGTAGTTGTGAAGCTGACGGTCTTGCTCAATATCCGACAATGGAGGGATGTCCTCATCACCCAGGCCGACATGCATATCCAGCATCTACTAGGTAGAATTTCCCTATAACAAGCATACATAATGTATTAGCTCTACTGTTGTCTATTAGTCATCATTTTACTTAATGAATGTTATTACCTTCTGGAACTACTAACCCATCAGGTCTGTCTAGTGCATCAGCAAGAATGGTTGCATCATGAGCTGAGCCCTCCCAACCAGCCAATACATAGGTAAATCTCAAATCAAAGTCCACAGCAGCAAGCACATTTTGGGTTGGGCAATGCTTCCTTCCCCTAAAAGCAGCTTGCATCTTTGCTGGCACTCTAGCATTAATATGGGTTCCATCTATTGCACCCACACAATCCTACATGAATGCAAGATGCACTAGTTTCAGCTTATGACATGCAACACTAACCAGTTAAAGATTGACATTACCTATTACCTTAAAATATGGATAGCATCTACGATCTGTTCCTGATTTTAAGAGGAGTGTCACCAGATGGAGGCTGAATCATGTCATCTCTAAGCTCTCAAATGGCATACAACACCTCTTTGAAATATCGGCTCACGGTCTCAACGGAACGCCTCCAGTTTTGATGTATCACTCTAAATCGTTGGTTGTGGCCAACAACATGAAGAAACATAGCAACTTGCTCTTCTACACTGCTATGTATGCTGTCTCTAAGCAAATTTCTATCCCTAAGCAAGTTGCAAAGATTGAAAAAGGGAGCTCTTCTCATTCTAAGCATGTTAACACATTCAACATCATTACGAGTTATAGATTTTATCCAAGTTCTTTTGCCTTTCTTCATCCATAGCACTCATTGGGGCATAAGTGATCCTAGGCCTTGCTTGCTCTACAAATACAGTGAACCTACTAAGCATGAATGCATACATAGCAGTGACTAGAGCAGCTGCCTGAATGAGGAGCATGGTTCTCTTTTCTTCAGGAGACATCTATGCACATGAAAGTAACAACAGAATTAATCAACAGCTAACAGGTGTACCACAACAGGGGCAACTCATGCTCATTCTTCATCAACAGCAAACACATGTATCATTGGCATGGGCAAACATGCTCAGATTAAATCCACATCAACCAAAATTATTTCATAGGCATTGCATATATGCTCAGATGTATAGCACATCATGGAAAATCTATCATAGGCATGGCACTTATGCTCGATTAAATCCACATCAACAAAATTTTTTTCATAGGCATGGCATATATGCTCGGATGTATAGCACATCATGAGAAATCTATCATAGGCATGGCACATATGCTCGAAGTCAGAAATTAACCATCAACATTATCTATCACAGCCACAACATATATGCTCGGAGAAAAACCATCAACATTATCAGTTTAACATGCGCACCACGGACAGGAGAGACATGAGAGAGCAGGAGAGAAGCACGGATACCTTCAACCAAGCAAACAAACACAGATCCACCTGCGTGCCTGCACAAATCGCAACGATAGTTACCATTAGAACGGACAAATCGAAAGAAATAGAACAAAATCGAAAGGGGGAAAGGGGGAAACTTGCCCGGATCTCACCGCTCAAGAGAGGACTCGCCCGGATCTAGCCGAGGAAGAGATGACTCGCGCAGATCTAGCCGAGGAAGAGGTGGAGAGAGGAAACGAGATGAGGTCGACCTCACCCGGCGAGAGGGAGAACAATGGCTACCGGCGCGCGAGGAGGGGGACGAGGACTTATAGCGGCGGAGGAAGGCGGGAATCGAAAGGCGGGAGCCGTGCTCGGCGCGCGCGGGCGGAGGATTCCCACCGAATGGCGTGAAAAGGCCGAGGTTTACCTCCGCCATGGCGCGAACGGCGGGAGGTAACCCTAGCCATTCCCACCTACACTCGCCGAGCCTCCCGCCTACACGCGCTCGACCTCACGCTCGCACCGCCGCAGCCTGGCTCCGAAAAACGACCGAAATATCTGCATGAGCTCGGCGTTGCTCGGGGACTCCGAATGCATGCGACGGGCCTGGCCCAATGGGGCAATCAGGAAACCAAACATGACCGGGCTGCATCCGGCGGGCCTGGTTCCACCGGATGCACCCAACCAATCGCCCCCTTTGCCATCCCAATCGACCCGGGGAACAAAATTCTATGCAGTGGTGCTGTAATACAACCTATTTACAGCACCACTTGGATGTTTAACACGTGGTAGCTAATCAAATCCGGGCCTTCCCTTATTCTCCTGTGAAACCTGCCGCAAGTCAATCAAGGAGCCGCATCCTCTCACGACTCATGCGGGCAAAACTGATCGAAGAGCCGGAGCCGATCAATGAGCCGGAGCCGAGTATCGAGAAAGGATCCTCGAAGAGTTTCGATCAGATCAAAACCGTCATTGTCTTGCGCCGCATCGCTCGATGTAATAATATCGCTGACCTGCAACCCTAACACTCGACGGTGGCGCCAATGGAAAATCATCGTGGCTTGATCGACACGAAGCCAACAACGAGGTTCAACTCTGTTCTTGCCGTCGTAGACGGTTCAGATATGTTCATGCATACTTTGACGCCATCCAGGTGTCATCAGGTTATCCTATAAATATCGCTTGTAGTTTTATCTTCTCCGAGGAGTAGATGTTACAGTGAAATAACATGGGCTTCTCTACATGTTGAATATGAAACATTATATGATGATAATTTCTAAATGCATTTTGATTGTTATTTTTACAGCAACACTTATGGATCCTTCCAACTATCATCCGTCCAAGAGCATGATGCTACCACAATGAAGTTTCAGTGCAGTTCCTCTCCTATGATCTCCACTTTAGGTCAACCGCCATCATTAGTCCCGAACACTCACGTCATGCAACCACTTACATCCACTTCAGTTCCAGAAATTTATCAAGTCATGGAACCTCAACAGGATTCATCAACAGAGGTAATATTAGAGATAACATAACTGAGTTTAGTTCATTTTATTTTAATGTTGTAGTTATACTATAATCATTCATGCTCCAGTTATATCATATTTTTGTACCATTATATTGTAGGTCAACGAGGAACGTGTAGAAAAAGTTACCATACCAGAAGTTGGCATGTGTTTCGAATCGGAGGATGATGCATATGACATGTACAACTTTTATGCTAGCAAGATTGGGTTTAGCATCAGGAAGCATGACACAAGGCCACCAATGATATGTATGCAAATGTTTCATCTATGGATGGTCCTCTTATGCGAGAGGATATACAAGCCTTTTGCTAGGAGTTGATTAAGATGCATCAGCTGCTCGAAGATTACAATTTCATGAATCAAGAAGCACACAACATGAATAGAGAGTCCTTTGATGGAGCCATGAATTATAATATTTCATTTTTTTTACATGCTTGTAGTTTGCAATAAAAAAACTCATATACAATTGGGCCTGCTGTGGCATTTCCTTACCGTATAATATTTTACATGTACAATAACTGGTAGCTTGAGATTTTGATGTCTTCCTTGGTTGTCAGTATGTTCCCAACAATTGTGAGAAGTTTTTTTATGAAAACAGTTGTGAGATGTTGATTTCTCGGATGAACAGAACTCACAAGCTGCTCCAGCTCATGCCTCTTATCCAATCAGCCGTATTTCATCTATCTTTGTCTAGCCCAACACAGAGCAACATCGACGACCAGCTCGTGCCATCGAAGAAGGCAGGGGTGACCAGAGCAAGGACAAAATCGCGGCGGCCGATAATGGAGGCTGTGACTGACGACAAGCTCTTTTTTTTTATTTTCCTAGACAAGATTTGATGATGGAGGCGTGATGTGGGAGAAGGGAGCAGGCAAGGACGGTCGGAACGCCGTCGTAGTTCATCGTATCAAAGAAGCTAGGGGTGAGCGGACCAAGGATAGAGTAGCGACGGGAACGATGCTATGGCCGGCGGCGAGATCATCTTTTTATTTTTTCTTGGAAACACTCGATGCTCCTGATTTACAATGAGCCGGCTCATCCTTTTTCAATCTGAATCGGCTCCGGCTCTTCCATCGGTTTTGCCCACATGAATCGTGAGAGGATGCGGCTCCTTGGTTGACTTGCGGCAGGTTTCACGGGAGAATAAGGGAAGGCTCAGATTTGATTGGCTGCCACGTGTCAAACATCCAAGTCGTGCTGTAAATAAGTTGTATTACAGGAGTGCTGCATAGAATTTTGTTCCAGCTGATCGGTGGCCAGATCATCAGATGAAGCTTTCTTTCGCCTCATCTCATCCCAAAAGGAGACGACGCGAGGCCCAGATGCAGGGAACCCGGGTGGGCCCGAGTGCGACGGGCCATGTGTCGCCGCGCTGCCGTCTGGGTCACCCAAGTGTGCGGGTGGGTGGCCGCCACACGCTCGCTGCGTGTGCTCGCCTCCTCCTCCACCTCCCCTCTCCCTCCGCACTAGCGTCGCTCCCACTACTGCCCTTCCCCTCCCCTCCTCCCCTCGGCAGCCGCCGTCGCCTTCCTCCCCGACCCGAGAACCGCAACCCCTCGCGCCCTCGCTTTCCAGTTATCAGCCGCCGCCGGCCGCGGTCAATCAAGAACCGTCGAGATCCGCCGGAGCCCAGGTATGGTAGAGGTGCCTGCCCCGCCCGCGCGGCAAAGATCGTTTCTTTGATGTTAATTCTCGCGATTAAATAGTGCGGGGGATCAGAGTCCGTTTCGTGGTTTGTCACGATTCAATCAGTTATTGCGGCGGCGTAGAGGGATAGCAGGAGAAAGTTAATTTATTTTGGTGCCTTGGTTGGTTCGTGCTGGTTCGCATGGATTCACAGGTTGAGCAATTGCTGGATTATTTAGTGCGCAAGAGAAAGGGCTTCGCTTCTTGATGATGTTTCTAGTTCTAATGTTCTATACTAGGGAGCTTCAGATTTCACCACATCGTCGCTTGGGTATGGTGTTGTCAACCCGCGAGTGTACATCCAATGAATATGGTTTGTGTTTTTTTTTTGTGTTAATTCAGATAGAATCAGTATTAGAATTGAATCTGCTTCAACTAACTAGATTGCATGCGCAGTTGAAGGATTATTGTTGTGACTTGTGAGGAGGAAGGAAGAGTAGGCTGGGTAGATATCTTGGTGTGCTGTTAGGCTGGTAAAATTGCCTCTTTAGTACTTATTGCGAGCAACTAATGATTGAAACTATCTTTTCCTGTAATTGAGGTGACAAAATTGAGTTCTGAATGCCAATTCTTTCCGCATACACGTTGTTGGGTCGAACTTGTTTCAGAAGGATGTGATAATGTGCAGTCCATACTATTATTTCTTGCAAAGGAAAACATCTCTCCTTATAGTTCAGAAGGCAGTTCTATGCTCATCTTGCATCTCTCGTGATGTGAAGGTGTAGCTTGTTATATTTAAGAGTTCTTATCGTTTCCATGCTATAGGTTACCACAAAACTAATTTTGAATGGATTGGATTTGGTGTTCCTATTGCTTGCAGATCTTTATCTGCTGGCCTTTGTGATGCACTTGGTTCTGATTATTGTCTCTTTTCGTGTGTTATTAATAGCAATTTAATTTATGATGTAGGAGAATAATTTGGGTATGGTGGTTGAAACGGAAAGCTCTGATTCCCTGCCTAGCAGTTCAAATGCTACTGCTGATAGGCCTCTTAATGGGTAAGTCTGCGAATTATGTATCATCTTGAATCCAGCAGTTTCACACCAGTAACCCTTATATTTTGTTGTGGCTGTGGTTGATTAGCCTACAATTTGTGCAACAACACTGCTGCCATTTTAGATAGTCTGCTCTCTTATCCTGTTGTATAGAGCTTACTAAGATTATGATTTCTGATCGAGTTTAAATTTTTCATGTATGTTTTATGAAGACAAAGAATAGAATATGATTGTGAACATCCGTGCAGATGAACCATGCATTTATTCACTACATACATTGGTTGACTGTTGTAGAAAAAACACTTCCATACTAATGATAGCTTCCATCAGATTATCAAAATAGCCTCGTCATCTTCATTCAATATACCATGTGCTATGTAACATGATCAAAATGAGCATAGGCCTTTGGTTGTAACATAAAATTTGATTATGATCTGTGAATACATGTTGCGAATGGTCCAATTATTTCACTGAGCAAGCTGAATATTATTGATGAATATTTCCTTCTTTGCTGTCTGCATTCTAGTTCAACACAGTTTATCTTTTCATCTAATGTAATGATTTGGTTGATCATAATGCTTCATGCCCATGTTGATGAACACTAGTGATTAGCAACTGCAAGTAAACATTTTCTGCTCCTTCCTGAGCAGTGGTGCTGTAGAGATTTGCTGTTGGGCACCTTCTGCATCAATTATGAAATTGCCACTTTAAGTTTAGGTCTCCTAACCTCAGTAAGTCATCATGCCCATCTAGTTGGAAACTGAAATAAGCGTCATTTTGGTAATTTACAAGCCACTTGAATCCAGATCTTTTTATGCAACTTTGGTACGTCATATATCTGTCACCTTTGGGAATCACCTACCTTCTTGCTGAGTCTACCCATTTCCATTAGTGCTGCATTTCCTTTTTTTTCTGAAGAATTATTTTCTGCCTATCGCAGGCCATCTGACCAAAGATCTCAGGAAAAGACTCCAAAGAAGAACCATAAAGCTGAACGAGAGAAGCTTAAGCGGGACCAGTTGAATGACCTTTTTCTTGAACTCAGCAGTATGCTAGGTTAGTACAGTGCTTCATGGACCATCAGTTATGTCTGTAGAATAATTAATTTACTCTTTTGAAAGGAACATCAAATTGCATTGCTCTGTACACTCCACTTGATATCATTTGTCATTGGCAGCCCACAAAATATACGTTCCCAAGAACATGGAGGTATAGGCGAAATTAGCTTTTTAATTCTCAAAATCTGATGCATAGTGTATGACTATATATGCACCAAGTCAGACTATTAAATATTAATGTGTCTCCTAAATGAAAATGTATTGATACATGGATTTAGTTATCTGCTATTGTCTTGTAAGCATTTGCACAAAATAGGATGCATAGTATTTGGGCTTGATATATTTATTAATTTTTGGTGGGGCTTCAAAACTCACCCTGCCCTCCATTCTAGGATTCTAAAAGGTCCATGGGCTCCATTTCTATAGAAAGTGCTAAAATATTCCCATGCGAAGTGCTAGCTTTCCTGCTTTATTCCCAGCTTCCTTTTTGAGTGGTCCACTACATGTTGATATTCCTCTGACCCTGAGAAGTGAGAACAAAATTTCTAAGGGACAAGTTGTTATCAACTTGCTACTTAGCCCATTTTGTGATAAAAATATCTGAAACTTGTTGCTTGCTTCCCTTATTTGCAAAACCATGCACAATGGATGTCATTGTATATGTCGTCTTACACTGACATGAGCATGCTAGCATCATCTACCACTGCTTTACTGACCTATTGTTGGTGGTTGTGTGGATCACCACTATGTAAGATAACATTCTTGTAATATCCCTTTCTCCTTAATACCACTATTGTTGGTGGTTGCTGATGCCCCGGCACGTGCGTTGTACTCGATCATCGACCCTTTCTCCTTAATACAAAGATACGAAGTCCTCCTGCGTATTCGAGAAAAAAAACTAATTTAGTTCGACTTTCTTATGTATGAACATATTTATTCACATCAGTCCTAATGATCAAGTTATCAAGCTTACTGGGTTGACATTGTGCATGTACTTGCTGACTTATAGTGCAGTTGTGCATTCTGACAGATGAAGGAGGAAGAAAAGCCATTCGCTTAATGGTTTAGTGTATTCAATATGAATGTTGGTGGTTTGTGTTGCGTGTAAGAAGCCATATAATATGATACTGTGATATCTGTTGAAGTATAAATGTATTGCCCAACCTTTCCCATCGGCTTAGGCTTTTGGGTTCAACTGGTTGGTGCATACAAACTTATCATGATATCAGGGCCAGAGGTCTCGAGTTCGAATCCTGGCGGGCGCAATTTATAAAATAAATTGCTGCCGACTTCTACTTTCCACGTTTGTGGTCTATGGCAGCTTTTCACGTGAGGCGGGGTATTACTACTCTTATTTCCACGTTTGCGGCCTTTGAGACCTTTCACGTGAGGGGGAGTGTTCAAGTATAAATGTATTGCCCAACCTTTCCCATCAGCTTAGGCTTTTGGGTTCAACTGGTTGGTGCATACAAACTTATCAATATCATGTCCAGTTTGTTCATGTGATAAGCTGTTTGCAGAACCTATAGCCTTCACTTTACAGTCATATATACTTAGGTTATTGATCTTTTAATACATATCTAAGTCACTGATCAAAATAAATTCTGCTATTACAGATCTTGATCGACAAAATAGTGGAAAAGCTTCAGTATTAGGTGATGCTGCACGAGTACTGCGAGATCTGGTTACTCAAGTAGAATCTCTTAGAAAGGAACAATCTGCTCTTCTATCTGAACGCCAATATGTGAGTTTCCAAATTAAAGTGCCCATATATTTGTGATCAAACTTTTACTATGTTAGTTTCTGCATGAATCCCAAGTTCCTCAAACAATGACGACAAATGATAACCAAAGAGTCAATGGAGTTTATTTCAGGCTTGTGACAACGAAAGGGACATATTATCTATTATGAATGAATTAATCCTACCCTTGTTCATATAATATTTTTTCTGGAGTTGTTCCTCTAAGAATGGGATATATTGTCTATTATGAATGAATTCATGAAAGTAAGTAGGCATCTGAAACTGGCATATTCAATTAACTAAATCTTTTCTGTTGGGGCCTTGGGTATAGCAACTTTCTTGATTTTGACACTTTGGTAGTTGCTATAGCATAGTTAATGTACTTTTAATATTATTCTTACACCACACTTACTGACAGGTTAGTTCAGAGAAGACTGAACTTCTAGAGGAGAACAGTACAATCAAAGCTCGAATAGCAGAACTTCAAAATGAACTTCGTGCAAGTATAGGAAACAATAGCATCAGTCTAAGCAGTATTGGGATGCCACATCCAATGGCAAATGCTACTAACCCTGGTGTAGCCACGCAGCCAATGCAACATCAGTTGTGGAGCAGCATTCCTAATTTAAGCACTGTGCCCGTGACACACTCAACAACTACAGCATCACAGTTACATAATCAACAGCCTCAGGAGCTGCAGCTCTTTCCTGGAACATCATCACCACCAGAGCGCGAGGGTTCTAGTGCCCTTACTTCAACTTCAGGCCTGACAGATTCTTTGCCAGGGCAGCTTCAGTTGAGCCTTCCACAATCGTCTCAAGAAGGAAGCAACAGCAGTTTATCACGCAGCAGAAGAGAGTGGAAAAACGGGTAGCCATTCAACAGCATTAGAAATTAGTATTTCATGACAATGATTCTCCTGTAAATACCGAGAAACAACTCCATCTACTGATCAACACCTCTTGTGGTAGTTGCTGTGTATTGTAATGTGACTCTGGTTGCTTATCATGTTTCATCTGGAGTTTCAAAACTTAAGACGAAATACCAGAACAATCTGATAGTATTACATACAATGTGCTATTTAGATGGCAGATCAATAACAAAAGCGCACTCTGATGGTTATGATGCATTGATTGCTTTAATCTTGTTGCATCCCTGAACATTTTGCCCTTCATAAG
This sequence comes from Chloris gayana, assembly GCA_031894775.1. Classification (NCBI taxonomy): domain Eukaryota; kingdom Viridiplantae; phylum Streptophyta; class Magnoliopsida; order Poales; family Poaceae; genus Chloris; species Chloris gayana. Next base: position 88,727 of record JAUNZO010002520.1, on the reverse strand, counting down.
AAAAGCAGCATGTAATTTTGCTTCCCACTATCCTAACTCCTGGTACCATTTTCAGCTTGTGTCATAAATACAACCAATGTAAGGTGCAGTGGATTCACTGGCGTTGTTACAGCAAAATTGCAAGAGCGAAGCGTCAGAACACATTTTATCTTCTGTATCTAATCAGAAATCCTAAAATCTTTTGTCAAACTGTTCATCCCAGGTATAGGAAAAAGAAGGGCTGACAAAGAATAAAAAGACAATCGAAGGAACTGCTACACTCAAAAGGAAACTTCACAAGACCTGAACATAAACACACGTCCAGCTCCAGTCCCACTAATCTTGCTTCACCTCGTCCTTTTATTCTTCTGAACCCTTGCCTTCGGAGGAACTGTCCTTCTTCTCGTCCTCTGAACCCTCGTCGCCGGCAGTCCAGTACCGCTTCACGGCAAAGAGCACCTTCTCCGGGATGTGCGGGCTGTCCTCATGATTTGCCATCAATGTTTTCCACCGCATCCCCTTGGCCATCGTCTGAACCTTGAGCAGAACCTCGACATCATCCCGGAGGATCACCGTGCCCTCGGGGCGCAGAATCCGGTCCATCTCTAGCAGGATGTCCTCCATCTTGCACCTGCTCCAAGATTTGGGCGTCAATTTGTCAGGCAGAGACCTGACACGACTCAGCGGACTAGTTCCAAGCTTTCCCAGCAGCAACCAGAAATAAGGTTAACAGTTGACACCATTCAACATGAGTGGTTCTACGCTCTCGAGGCATCAACAACAAAAGAAAAATCTCGAAATGGAAGAAAATCTAAGCATGGTAGCAAAAGACTGAACAAAGTTTGAATTTCTGACAAGCTCAGTCAAAATAGTATGTGATGGAATTTGGAGTTCACCTGTCCTTGTAGAGGGTGAAGATGCCATTGGCATGTATGAGGTCATATGTTCTTGGATAAGTGGAGAATGCTTCACACCTGAAGTTATATAGTCAATTGAAATTTGAAGGGAAGGTTCTCCGAACATTCAGCGATTCACATCGGAAGAAACCTAACACTTACCAGTCGTGGTACATGCCGATGAGCCCCCTCTCGTAGATGACGCCGAGGGTGGAGAGCTCGGCGGCCGTGGGCACGACGTTCATGACCCAGGAGTTGGGCGAGAAGACCGCCGCCGCGAACGCGCCCACGCCGGCGTTCATGTCCAAGACGTTCCGGTACCGGTCGCTGCGCAGCCTGTGGTTCACCTTCTTGTACGCCGCCACGTGCCGCTCCCACCGGCGGTTCTCCTCGTCGTACGTCTCCGCCGTGAGCCCCGGCACCGCGCCGGCGGACACCCGCGGCGGCACGGCCGTCAGCCGCGCCGGGAACGGCTGCAGCTCGCCGGGAGCCGGGGCCGCCGGCGTGACGCAAGCCTCCATGTTCTTGTACCTGACGAGCAAGAAGCCATCATTTTCTCTTCATCTTGGATACATTTGTTGGTCACATCTGGCGACGCGGAGGGCCCACACGTGGCGTTTTTAGTGTTATTATTACCAGACGTCGTCGGGGTTGAGGTCGTCGCAGGTCCGGACCGCCGGTCCGGCCGGGCACGCGGCGGCGGGCTTCCGCCAGACGCCGATCTCGTTGATCTCGGCGACCTTCTCCCAGCAGAGCGTGGCGGCGTACCGCTCGATCCTCTGCTGCTCGGCGGCGAGGTCGGCCTCCGTGCGCTGCCACGCCCTGTGGTTGGCCTTCCAGTTGATGGGCGGGCCGGAGAGCACCCAGTAGCCGCCGGGCCGGAGCACGCGGTCGATCTCCATCAGGTACATCCCTCCTGCGCCGTGGAACGCACGTGTCAGAGCTGGCGTGCGTCGCGCCGGCGGCGACGAGAGGGAAGGAAAGGAACTCACCGTTGCCGCCCCAGGGAATGAGGCAGCGCGAGCAGTGCGCCATGTCGAAGGCGCGCGTCGGGAAGGGCAGCTTCACGGAGCCCAGCACGCCGATGAACGCCGGCACGCCGCGCTCCAGCGCGAACTGCACCTGCGCCTCGTGCGAGTCGCGCGGCGCGAACGACATGGTGATCACGCCCCGCGAGTCCAGGTACGCGCCCAGGCTCGCCACCTGGACACATTCACCTGCAGGTATGAGATGTCACCACACAAGACGGATACGACAAGAGGATATGTAATTACGCCGCATCCGGTGTCGAGGACGGTGCGGACGCGGCCGCCGGCGAAGGGGACGACGGAGCCGAGCTGGTCGATGTACTTGTCGGCGCCCTGCGGGAACTGGGTCCCGCCGCCGGGGAACCGGAGCACGGCGCCCTCGTGCCGGACCCAGTTCTGGACGGCCTTCTCCACGGTGAGGCTCTTGTACGGCGCGTTCGCGAAGGGCACCACGTCGCGGCTGCGCGGCCACGGGAACGGCGTCACGTACCCCGCCGGCGCCGGGACCAGGCACCGCAGCCGCTCGCCGGCGCCGGCGTCCGGGCAGTGCCGCTCGCGGTACACCATGTTCTTGCGGGGGAATTTCATGGCGCGGTCCTGGTCGTGGCAGGGCGTGTGGTCGGCGAGCGACGCCGCGCACGCCGGGAAGAAGGGCGCCGCCTCGTCCTCCCGCCCGCCGCCGGCGAGCGACGCGTTGGTGGTGTCGCCGCCGTGGTGCGTCTCGAAGCTGAGGCCCGCGGCGCCGCCGCCGCAGGCCGTGTCACGGGTCACGGCCGCCGCGATGCTGTCGCCCTTGCCGTAGCCGCTGCGCTGCCACGCGCCGAGGAGGTAGAAGAAGACGCACAGAACCATGGCGAGCACCAGGCTCAGCGGGCTCCGCGGCCCCGCGGCGCCCTTGTTCGCCGCCATGGCCGCCTCCTTGGCGATCGAGATGCGATATCAACCTATCTATCCAGATAAATCAATGCAACTAGAAAAATAAGGTGATCTATAAATAATGCGCGATTAATCCGAATAATGGCACGTAATACGAACCTGACCTGCTTGATCGTCGCGGATGCTCGCACGCAGCTTGTTGAATTTGGATCAACGACTCGGTGAATCTGAACGGTGCTCTTGCATCAACGACTCGCGGCCGGACGGCGTGGAGGACGAACAGAAAGGTATCTGACACGGATGTTGCTATCGTAATGCAGTCACCAACGAGAATGAGGGAGAATCGGATCTTGGAAGAGAGAGAAGAGGGCCTAGAGTTTGCTTGAACGCGAAAGTTATTTCTTTTGTCCTTTTAAGTTGAGATTTTAGCGTCAGTCGGTCACAAACAGTTAGGATAGCCTCTCCAGTACAACTGTACAAGACAACTGGGCCATTCCAATTCCAGAGGTCAGGTTTATTGGCAAAGTATACGCACTCATTTTTTTTAAAAGACAAAATGATAGTATACATTATCATTCGTTTTCACCAATACTACTTCCTTACTAAATCGTTAGCCGTTGACTTTTTATTATGTTTGACCATTTGTCTTATTCATCAAAAGTTTAAGAAATATAATATATTTTGTTGGAATGTGTTTTATCACTAAAGAAATTTGAAATATAGCATATAATTGTTTATATTTGAAGAAATTTTTTAGATAAGACGAATAGTCAAACGTTAAGAAAAAGTCAATAGCGATAATAATTTAGTAAGTAAAGAGTACTATGTAACATAAGTGACGAGTTCAAACAAATTTGGAAAAAAGCTTAGCTTAATCGAGCTGCTCTATGCGATCGGTGGAGAAGAGAGCAATGCCATCTGGAAATGAAGCATTTTCAACGGTACCATGATCAGGAGGCAAACATCAAATCATCAATCACCCACACCACGCAGAAAGTGATTGAGACTCGCATTTCAATTTGTGAGACGCCTATACCATTTCAATTTCCACCAACATCTCACCCATCTCTCTGTAAACTTGTTAACATGTTTTAAACAGATGAGCATTTAAAACTAGCTACACTAATATCTGATCTAGAGATGTTGCCTGCACCAACGGAAGGGCTCTAGGACATGAACAGTCCGTGCGGCTGTGCCTCTGTAGCCACCAACTCCAATTCGAAGCGCTTCGGACAACAAGGAAGGCAGGAAGTACGAGGCCCTTCATGGTGGATCCCTAGTGGCTCCCGCAAGTGGGCATCGCAGAACAGATTAACCGCACCAGCCAAACGGACACTGAGCCTGACGCCAATAATGTTATGCTATTCTGTATCATTTCAGTATCCACCAACATCTCACACTTGTCTCCAAAGGAACCAGTTACGCGCGCCCTCCCTTCTGCGATTTGCATGTTTCAGGTGGGCTCTGGGAATGCATACTTATATATATGCCACCCTCCCTTTTGCAGTTCTGCTCGTGCCAGGTACAAGCCCGTGCCAGGTATAAAATGTGTTTTGGTTGCATGAAGCAGCAACGAAAGTCATGAGTAGCATGCATGCTATTTTCTTTCTTCCGAATTGCCGGGAAGTTATGCATGTTATTCCGGGATACAACTGTCAACATATCTAGTTTTTTCTAATATTTTGTCATCTCTCTTTTTCTTTTTATTCACGAGAAGTGCATGACAAATTGTTGCGTGTCTCTCTTTATTGAGATACAAAGGTTAATATGCTGCTCCTAACACAAGCAGCTAGGATAATTGTCTCAACTGCCAGACATTTGTTTCTTGCCCTCGGCTCCATGCCTGAGCAAAATGCACGCCTGGAAGTTCCCTGAGGCGGTGATGAAAAATTGCCTGCTCAGGCAGAGTGAACTTTCATTGTTTGGTTGCTGCCATTTGCCTGAATATGTATGATATATATCACCGTTGAGCTCCGCCGTGCGTGCCATGCTCCTGCCAGCCCTACCATTCTCGAGCTTTCTCTCTAGAGTTGACTACACACCCCATCCAAGCCACACAAGTTCGATTGGATGATTACTGGCCACTGGGTGCTGCAGCTGCAGCCGTAGACAACCGTAGCAACACCAGCTAATCGGAGCCTTGTGTGTTCGATAGCTTCTTGATCTTGCATCCTGTCCATGGTGCCATTGCATGCTGTTTTCCAACCCGCATCCGTCTTCTCTCGAGGGAAATAGAGCCACTGAATCACACTCTACCTCTCCAAGTTCGGTAGAAAAAACGTAGATAGATGATGTGTTTACTAAAAGAGAGCAGCTTTTTTGCGCACATTATCACGCGCGCACCCTGGTCCCTTTCGTCCGATGCGAGCTGGTGCACTAGATTCGTGCAAATTGGCATTACGAGCGACCGTAACAACTGTGCTATCGCCGTAACCACTAAACAGTAATTGTGTCTGTCGTTTTGTGCTGGAACCAAGAAATAAATGCTCACTAGCGTGGGCACACATCAGTCAAGTACTGGCATTGTACTCCTTTCAATTAATGTGTTGAGCTCGGATTCAAAAATACAATATTGTTGCTTAAATAGGCCTCACTGGTTGCTTAAATAGGAGAGAGCTTCATCCATGTCTTGCAGGCCACAAGCAAGGAGGTTTGGTTGCGCAAATAATACACTTGAAATTTTTTTAGTGATTGCACAACTTTGCGGTCACTAGCACTTGTATTTTTTTGCAAAATGGCGAACTTCATAGTAGTCAAAATGGCGAACTTCATTAACTTAGAAAAGGGCAATTCACGGACTTCGCACAAAGTTCTTGACAAACAGTTCGATGCACGCGGACTTACTGATTGCTGATGGAGTTCAAGAGGTCCAACCGAGCATTTTTCCAGATTCTATCAAACTGGTTAGGTGTCTCAACGTTATATATAGGTCTGTCTGTGGCTTATGATGAAGGCATAACCTTAATATTTATTAGGTGGGACAATCATTTATTTTTTGGGTTTGTACCATTGCAATCTATGTTTGGCAGTAGCTAGTCTTGATATTTATTAGCCGGGGATGGCATTTATTGTTTAGGTTTCTAAAACATTTATTGGACTACTTTTTTTGTACAATCCACCCACCTGCGACACTTGTTGATGATTGGTCCTCACGTCAACATAAAAGGATTTTTATTATAATGATGGCAGTGTTAACAAGCTAAAACTAGCCGATACACTGACTAACTTCGCAACCTCAGATGCTAGCAAATTTTGTAAGATATGGTGGCATGGTACATTTATTTCCTGTGTGCTTGACAATGAGATAAACCGCGCGTGTCTCGAATTTTTCCATTGCCTCTTGCAATTTAGAAAGGAATTAAAATTGTTTTTAATGGGTTATGTACAAATCTCCTAAATCAATTGACTAAGCTATTGTTAACTCACCTTCATAAAGTTGCAGCTGCTACGAGTTTCATTAAATTTGTGACAAAAGTAAATAACAACAAGTCCTGGTTTGTTCCTGCTAAAAAAATTTATTGGGCAATCTCATGTCGTTGAGTGGAAGATCTCTACTAAAATATTGTCAAATGAAGCAAAACAGTTGGTATTGTACCTATTTATCGGGCAATCTGTTGCACCAACCCATCGATAGTTGAATTTCTGTTAGTCTGGCGAAAATCCTGATGTTGGTAGACTTTGTCAGAGCTGATCTTATCTTTAAAAATAGACATACGGTGGTATCAACACCGTCATCTCCTCGCATACCTGGAATGTTGGGTCATATATGGTGCATTCATTTGCAACCATGTCCCAGTGTAGCAGACCCACCCGTTGTTAATCTGAGCTGGCATCACTACCTGAAAATAATAAAGTTTGTGTATAGAAGTGAATTTGAAAAGTTCTATTGAAAAACTCAAATTCAATGGCTCACCATCAGACATCTTGAAACGTCGTGGGTTATTGAGTCGCCATGGAACTGTGAACTGTTTACTTCGTCCCTTAGCAACGGATCATCGACACTTAATAGTGTTGTTGAGTGTACAAATATAAATTGTATTAATAAATTGTTATAAAATTGTACGTGTGATGTGATCTTGGCAATAATGTTCATTGTTCTATCAAGGATAGCCAGAAATGTGTGGTGCAAGTTTAGTAGCCATTATTGAGTGAAAACATTGTTATGAAAAATTGCTATATGGTTACCTGACGACGTTCTTAAAATACCTCCTATTGTGTGGTCCACATACAGCTCCAAATCTTAATTATCTGCTACATGCGATCCACGATGAATCCAAACAATTATGAGCTGGGCGTGCAGCTTATGTGTGTCACTGTTGGAGGTCTGGTTTCTAGAAGTTTATGTCTGCATGTGAGCGCTTCACCGCGAGCTTGAGGCCGTAATCCGTAACGGGCATGCCGTAAGAGGTTGTATTTGCATAGCGTTGTGGATTAGCGTGACTTTTAAAGTCCATGTGCATCAATATCACGGGTGGGCACTCGGCCATATGCGCACCGAAAACATATTCTTACTAAAACATGGGACCTATATTCACATTGAGGATTATTCCCTTAGTTTAGCATGACTTAATATTCACTTATATTTTTTTTGAAGAACCTGGAGGAGCTTGTGCTCCTACAGTATTTTATTGCAACCAAAGATCTGAAAACAAAAGTTTACAGAAAGAACAAATAACAAAATGAAAAAAAGGAAAAAGAAAGAACTCAAGTGTGCTGCTGAATCATTCTTTGAGTTTGTTCACATTTTTCTTCTTGGCCCTATGGACAACCATTGCCATTTCTTTAAGAAATTTCCTTTTGTAGTTTTCCACCATTGGATCAACTTGATTGAATATCCAATTATTTATTTCTTTCCATATGCTCCAGCACATTAATATGATGGTATCCATGAAGAAAGGCACTTGGACTTGGACTTGAGCCACTTGACTGCCTGATGAGCCGAGAGCCATCTTGGAGCATCGATACCTAGTTCCATATTCTTCTGGTGCAATAAACCTCTGGGATTCAATCTGTTTTGTAGAAGAAGCCAAAAGAACACGTTGTGTTTAGGTTGACATGAGGATCGCCAAAGCCATTTAAAATCCAGATGTATCGGCATGTGACCATTGAGACGTTTATAAATTAGAGAGGTTGGATATTTGACTGTTTGCTTCATGTGCTTCCACTCATCCTTTGCTTCTGTCAGTTCCAGATGACTTAGCATTTGATTTGCAATTTCCCACTGTTGGTAGGCTTGAACACTCGGTGGTTGATGAAACATGTCTGCAAAATAATTTTGATCCTTCACTTGTGATAAGATAGTTTTCCTAGATTTTGCAGAGGAGTGCAATTCTTGATACTTGAATTTGAGTGGGCAACCATCAAAAGAATCCTCCCAAAATTGTATTGTTGAGCCATCTCCTATTTTCACTACTGCTACCCCTTTGTAGAGGTCTATGAGTTTGAGGATATCTCTCCACCAAAAAGATCCTTTCTTTTGTGCTCCTGGCATTTGATTATTCCTGTAGTAATTATCCCATAAGAGATGAACCCATGGCAAGTCCTCTTTGTTCATAAATTTCTGAATCTACTTCATTAATAAAGCATTATTTTGTACCTTCAGTTTAATGATACCTAGGCCCCCTCTAATTTTGGCCGACCTACTAGCTTCTAGGCTGCCAAGGGAGGCTTGTTAGCATTGAGAGATGACCCTCTCTACAATCCATGTCTTCTATACTAGTCCACCTGTTTGATGATGGTGTTTGGGACTCTTAGGGTGCACATAAATAAGTAGGCAGAGAGGACATGCCAATATTAACCATTTCTAGCTTTCCTGCTTGTGTAAGAAATTGGGCACATCCCACTAACCTTCTTTCAATTCTATGTGCCATAGGTAGGAAATATGCAACTGAAGGCCTTGTTGTTCCCAGTGGCAAACCCAAATATGTGAAAGGCATGGAACTTACTAACGGTTGAGGGTTCCTGCCAAAGCATTCTTTCATCTCACACATTAATGGGCACCATGATGGATTTGTGATAATTAATCTTGAGCCGAGTGGGATCTGCAAAAGTGTTGAGGAGTGCTTTGAGAGGAACTAGTTGCCTAGGGTAAGCCTCCATGACTATAACGGTGTCATCTGCATATTGCGCTATTGGGAAATTCTATCCTACTTTGTTTGCAATTGGTAGTTTAAAGATACCTTGTTCCTTAACTTTGTTTAGAATGGACTGGAGTAAGTCAGCCACCAAGACAAAAAGAAGTGGGGACAATGGGTCACCTTGCCTAACACCCATTCTGCAATGGAATACTTTCCCTGGCACACCATTCGAGTAGAACCGATGAAGTCGCTGCTTGCATGATCATTCTCATCCACTGAAGACCTCCTCATTCCTTCTTCTTCTTTGTGTCATCATCTCCACTGCTTGTCTTGTTGTCCTTGCTTGAAGGGATTTTCTTGACAGTCTTGTTGGTCTTCTTCCTCTTGGTCAAGGCTTCCTCGAGAAAGATCCCTAGGATCAATCTTGCAAAAATTTTCTCCTAGATTCCTAATGACCTTTTTAGTGATTGTTGGGGCCTATGTGGAAGAGTAGATACGAGTCTCTAGCATGACATGTTTTATTTTTAAACCCTTTGTTGTTATCTTTCAACCTCCAACTCTTCTCATCAATGTTTCCACGAGGGGCTTCTTCATTTCATGTTTTTGCTTGAGGTGAATCCGAGAAGTGCTAAAGGAGATAAGCTTGTCAATTGGAGTTTTAGCAGGTGGAGAGAGTTCCTGAAGAGAAGCCACAACACTATCAACCACCACATTGTCAATGATATCATTATTCTTCTCGGAACCACTGTTGTTGACTATCATCTTAGTGTCCTTATTGGCGACAATCATCTCGAGTGTCATTGTTGGTGTCAAGCTCTTCTTCATGGCCGGTATCGATCACTGTGATTCTATCTTCTGCAATAGGAGAACTAGTGATATATTTCTATCTTTTGGCAACAAAGGCTACTCTCCTTGGGGCTTGTTACTTGGGAGAGCAAAGGTTATGGCATGTCCAGCCCCCGCATTGCCTTTGATGATTGTCAAAGCTTCGATTGTAGTATTTTCCTGGCCTAGTCATATTGAACTAGAGATAGCAACAGGGATGTGAAAAAGGCAGACCATTCCATAGGAATTTCTACTTGTGTGCTAGTTCCCATTACAGGATTAAAGTGTTTGGACTAAAGTCTGATAGTAGAAGTACTCTTACCTAGGAGCTATGACTGATCATTGATGACAAAGCTCTCAAAAACAAGGTAAGCACCAGTATCTCCCCGAGACTACATCCAACCAATTTGTAGGTTGTAGGGTATCTGGTGTAACTGCTCCTCTTGCTCAACTAAATCCTAATTAGGCAACTGCTCCTCTTCGAGCACGAAGGGACCAAAAGCATGTGTGTCCTTGATAGCTTCATTTATGTCATTTAGCAGAATATTTAAGTCCTCATCCTCCTGAATTGGAGTAGGAAGTTCTTGAACCACCTCTTGTTGAATTGGATGCACAAAGTCATTAAGCTCAATAAAGGCTCCATCACCATCCCCCAAGACTGCATAGTCTGCTAGTGCCATGAGCTCCAATTCTGCTTCGGCTATAGGTAAGACTGGTTGCTCGGACCTGAACAAGTTCCCGACCTGCATCTTGATGTTCTCGTAGCATGGTCTGCATTATCTGCTGCCGCATCATTGCCTTCATTAGCGACAACCACAACATTCCCAAGCACAACATTTTCAGCATCCCGAGCATCATCAGAAATTGTCATATTCAGATCAAACACGAGCACTGGGGCTTCCTATATGTCAATGTCCATAATCTCAGGGGCTTGATTCAAGTCAAAGGGCACTATGTGGTCTTCTGCATTTGCAGCATTGTCCTCCTCTTGAGCTGCAGGTACTCCCCACTCAGCCTCGCTGCTCTAGAACATTGAGTTGTGGTAGATTCTGGTTATTACCTTGCCAAACCTGCTGTGCCCGTTGCCTAAACCCAAAGAAGTCATAGGGCATGACTCCTTGGACTTGGTTGTTGTTCACTGGTACCATGTCTTCATCAGCGAGTTGGCCCAAAAGATCATGCTATAAGACTTCACATTGCACAGTCTAAGACAATCCCTAAAATTCTTCTCCACTCGACAGGATAATGAACCGGGGGATGTCCTCCGGATCAGTAGTCCAGGCTCTGATTATGATTCAAGCCATGTGTCCAAAGTCTTTCTACCAAAAGGTGAGTCTCCCAAACGAGGCAATTGCAGTTTCAATATACTCACACTCCTAATAATCAAACGGAAAACCAAGAAGCATTAATCAACAATCACGATTGAAATTCATGCTTCTAGCATTCCTTTTATGGTCATGCCTTCTGAAGCTAAAAGCAACATCACCAAACGGGAAGGGACTATCGTGAACATAAAAGTCCTTGTCATGAACAGTGTCCAATCCAAGGCACCGACCAACATGTGATATCTGAATAGCTCTAATCCTAGTTCGCTGATGATCAACAAGAAATTCTCAAATAGCATCGTGTGTTGGGAAAAACATTACCGGATGAGCGAGGTAAGGATTGATGGTCACTATGGTCCAATCTTCGTGTCGCTGCTCTGGTCGGCCCACCACTGCCGTGGACATGAACAGCCTATTGGGAAGTTGAGCATGATGAAAGACTTCAGGGAGGAACGGATGGGGATTAGCGCATTGGAACACCATCTCCGACGATTGCGGTGAAGCTGGGGGTGGCGAAACCTGAGGCTAGATCATAATTATAAATGTTACAGTTTTTAGGTGAGGATAACTTGATGTTACAATTTTTAGGTGAGGACGCCATAAGTTATCCTCACCTAAAAACTGTAACATTTAGAATTATGATCCACAAGTTTCTTTGAAGAATGACTATACAAATACAATTTCCTCACATCTTATATTTAGTTGTTCCCAAAATTTTGAATGGCTGCACTATCTCTCGGTGGAGAGCGACCAATATACAATAATTATTGAAGCGAACTCATGTGTCCTCTTCCAAGATCCGGTCTCTCTCACTCTTTCTTGTATGAGCAAATGATCATATCAGATACTCATGATCTTAATCCTCCAAAAAGGTCACCATCATATACAACAAACACATTCGAATTATAGAGGTGTTAATCAAATTCAAGCTGTGAACGCTGCAATCAAAGCTTGCATTTACCACATTTTACAGATACAAAATGTTATGTTAATTTTTGCATTGATTCCATCTTAATAGTAGGTTGATCATATTGACTGACAAGTAACAGAGTAGCAAATCGTGCACCATGGAAGTAGTATTCTACTGATGAATTCTGAGCACAGGATGCAAGCAAAAAACGCTTGGTGTACTTTATTGGGCAGAAGGTAAGTGATTCCTTGATGAGGATATGTTGTTTCTTTGCAAATTAATTTATATTTAGGTAACAGAAAGAGTTAATGGCTTTTGCATCCTTGATGCATACCAGTCATCCATTTATGGCGAAGGTTTTGTGACAAACAACATCCTTATGAGAATTAAGTCATCTATTTGTGGCAAAGATGCTCATTCCCACCACCTCCAACATATGGAAAGGATGCTCATTCTGTTTTTACTTTATTATTTTCTGGATTTTCTGGCAGTAGAGATCTTAACTGTCCGTGACCTACTACACTATATTAAGGCCCTGTTTGGATCTTCTAGTTGTCTAAACTTTCGCCAACTAAAATTTAGCCAGCTAAAGTTTAGCCAACTAAAATTTAGGAGGTGCATGTTTGGATAGAACTAAACTTTAGGAGGTGCATGTTTGGACCCACCTTGTCCCACACTCTGGAGCGTGTTGGATTTGAGGCTGAGCTGGAGGTCGTCGAGGCGGGAACGTGCGGCGGGGGCGAATGTGCCATTGAGGCCCACCGAGTCGAGGACGAGGTGGGTGATTTGGCCCAAGTTGGAGCAGGTGACACCTAGGTGGGAAACAAGAGAAAAAGGTGGGTGGTGCGCGCAAGTGAGAGGACGGGTCTAGCTTGGCAAGGAATGCGTCAACGAGAAGGGCGGTGGCCGAAGTGGGCCACCTCGAGGTTGGGGCCACGACTTGGACCGACATGGGGAGTGCGGGGCACAAGTGCGGAGTGGGTGCGGTCGGCGGCCTCGTGGCTGGGGTTTAGTGACGGTCGGCAGCCTCGTGGCCAGCACCGTGAATGGGGACACAGCTAGGCCTTGCGTTGTTAGCATGGGTTAAGGGTGCGATGTGGCGCTGGTAGCCAAGGCAGTGGTGAGGAGGTGAAGCAGGAGGAGGACGGGGCAACAGCAGCGGTGGCGGCGCTGTGGCATATTGCAGCAGCAAGAGAAGGCCTCCCTGACCGTGGGGGAGGAAGGATTGGGTGCACCTGTCAGATTTGGTGAGGGGAGCGGACGAGATCCCGACCTTAGCGGCAACGGTGATGGTGAGGGGCGGGAGGTGTGGCAGATGACGACATGGATGGAGGATGGCGGGAGTGGCTGCAGAAGTCGACGCCGGCATTGGCTGCTACGCCAGATGGGGTGGGGCGCGGTACGGCCATGCAGGAGTTGGGCGGAGACGATTCCCTTGTGCGTGGGAGATGGAAAAAGGAGGGGGCAATTTTGTCATTTGTTACTTTTTACCTGAGTTTAGGAGATTTTAGGAGGGTTGTGCTAAATTCTAGTCTAAAGTTTAGAATGGGGTTGGCTAAACTTTAAGATATTTTAGGTGATGGCGTTTGGAGCAAAGTTAGCTAAAGTTTAGCCAACTAAAGTTAGGAGGTTGATCCAAACATGGCTTAGCTGATGATCACATCTCAACAGAAGAAAAATCCATGTTCAAGCAAATTCTTGTCAATCTCTCTCTCTCTCTCACACACACACACACACACACACACACACACAGAGCAGCAGCAGCAGCAGCAGCAACCACAAGTAGATACCCTCCTTCTCGTGTCCCCCATATATAAGTAGATACCCTCCTTCTCGTGTCCTCCATGACTTGGGAACAATATTTGAAATAGCGAGCATCCCTTGTGTCACCAATGCTCGCCGCGGTCGATTATTGGTGCACCGACGATGCTTGTTCCATCCCGACGATGCTTTTATAAATTTCTTCTATGGGGGCATAGTTGGTCCATAACCAATCACATACTCCCTCCGTTCTTAAATTATTAACGTAGTTGACTTTTTGAATTATGTTTGACCACTCGTCTTATTAAAAAAATTTAAAAATTATCAAAATATTTTATTATGCTTTTTCAATCACAAAAGAAAGTTGAAACACAACATATAGTTTTGCATATTTGAAAAAAATATTTTGAATAATACGAACAGTCAAACATAGCAAAAAAGTGAATGATGTCAACAATTTAAGAAGAGAGGGAGTATATGTTTAAATGAAAAATTATGCACTATGCCAGATAGCTTCCTTGCTTGATTTCTCCATCTGATGATGATCATCCTATAAAATATTAGAAAAGCAAAACTGATGTGCCTTCCCTGCCCTCCACTTCATTCTTGTACCGACCAACTTTCTCCTTGATGCTAGCTCACAGTATTCCATTAGTTTTTTAGGTGCCATCATTGTACAAATTCCTTGCTTCTTCAGGTTAAGCTCGATTGAACATTATATTACATTCCATGCACGGATCATGCTTAGGTGTCAAGGTAAGCGTTCAGATCCATCACGCAGGATCTATATACACGGCAAAGCTTCATCATCGTCGTCGTCGTCACACATATTTGGGATCCATGGCAGCCGGCGGCTCCAGAAAGGGGCGTGGATGGAGGAGGTGGAGAAGACGCTGCACGAGGCAGACGCGTCGGTGGAGGTGTCCCGGTGGCAGCGCCACTCCATCTACCGCGTACCGGCGAGCATCAAGGACCGCAACCCCGCGGCGTACCGGCCGCAGGTGGTGTCGCTGGGCCCGTTCCACCACGGCGACGAGCAGCTGCTGCCGATGGAGGAGCACAAGCGCCGCGCGCTGCGTCACCTCCTGCGGCGGTGCAAGAAGCCGCTGGCGGCCTTCGCCGCCGTCGCGGAGGAGGTGATGGAGCAGCTGCAGAGCGCGTACCTTGACCTCGACGAAAAGTGGCGCAGCGTGGACGGTAGGGACAAGTTCCTGGAGATGATGATCCTTGACGGGTGCTTCGTGCTGGAGGTGATCAGGGCCGCCGGACCAGGCGGGAACACCAGCGACTACGCACCTAACGACTCCGTCTTCAGCCGCCATGGCGTGCTCTACAGGGTGCCCTTCATTCGACGTGACATGCTTATGGTCGAGAACCAGCTACCATTGCTCCTCCTCGCAAGGCTCGTCACCGTTGAAGTTGACAAGGCTCTGGTACATATGCATACTTCCCTCTCATTCAAAGTGTGGTTTTTAACTTTTGATTTACTTGTTATACACTGGTTTTTTATTTTCAAAAAGTTAAAAATAACATTTTCAATGGGGCTGAAGTAGTATTTGTTAGAAGCTTTACGTTACATATTTTGACAGTTGGTACTAGTACATATAATTACCACTAGTAATTACTAAATGATAAACCAGGGTATAACAAGTAATTACTGGTATCATGCACCATAAAGTTCCTTTTGTTTTCATATTTTATTGCTCAATTAAAGAAAACAAAGTCATGTACACAATGAAAAATGCTTGGTGCAGGGCTCCTTTATAAGAACCCATCATACCAGACATATTTATTAATTTATTTTTGGGAGAAAGATATATGGCAACGTATTCTATGAGAACCAGGTTTGTGTGAGAACTATGAGAATTTCAATTTGGACGACCTGATCTTGATCCAAGAGGGGTAGATAGGGAGAGGTGGAATGAAGAATTTGCAAAAGTATGATTAAGTGGGCGGTTATTTTGCAAATTTTCCCTCCCACCTGAATTCATGCGCCCCTTGGATCAAGATCATGTGGACAGGATTGGAGTTCTTATAGTTCTCACCGGAACCTGGTTCTCGTAGGATACGTTGCCAAGATATATAACAACTTTAAACCAACTGAATCACCATCAAAGTAATTTAAGTGATTGGATCTCTGATCGTGTAACATGGTCAGATAAGCAGGTCTGATGTAACTGTTTTCTTATACTTAATTTTGTTTCAGTGTGAATGGTTTCACTTTTGCCCTTCCTTTCATCCAGTCAAGTTTCATACAAAGATCTATGACATTATTGTTCAGCTATTCATCCATTTACACGACACCATTCATTGTCAGTTTGCCCGTGAATTTTATGAACGAGTCATTGTATCATAAGCAACTACCTCCATCTATAAATATAAGTTTTTCTATATTTGGTCAACAAACTACATATAAAAATCCAAATTTATGATCCTGTCTCCCAAAACCCCATGCATTTTTATTTAATATGATTTGTTGACCATCAATCAAATAGATTGGGACACTCATATTCACAAGCATCTAATTGGTTTTCTTTAAAAGTATGTGGTTTAAAGAAAGAAATTTATCCCCATGGTTAAGTGACACAATCCAAAATTCCTAGGGATTTATTATGACATGTGAACTAGGGTTTTACAAAATTTACTCTAAAAATATTTTTACTAGATCCATCTTGAAACTAAATAATCAACACACTCTGTAAGCTTTTATAATTACTTTTTTTGGATATAGATTATTTGACAAAGTAAATAAATTGACTTTATAAATCCCTACAATATAGGAGGATTTTATTAGTGTGGCGTTGGATCTGATTGTTTTAACTCAGTTCTATTCAGCTTTTAAACGGTTATATACGAACTACATGGTGGTATAAATTGTGTTAAGATACTTAGTTATCAATCAGTTGTACCTAAAAGGTTAAACTGATGGAGAGGGCTGGACAAATTACTTATGGTCCAACAAATTGTTAATTGATTTTGGTATTGGTATGTGGTACAGTTAAAGCCTAACCTATCTATTGTACTGAAATGTGCATGGACACAGAGTGATGACATGATTAACAGGATGGTGCTAAGGTTCCTGTCCCCAACTTCCCATCTGACACCGGCGGGCGTCGGTCTGGGGCTCCACCCTCTGGACGTGTACCGCCGGAGCATGCTCTACGGCCCCTACCAGAAGCTATCCAGCTCGTACAAGGTGCCAGAACCGGACATCATCCGGTCTGCGGTGGAGCTGTATGAGGGCGGGATCCGGTTCAAGAGGAGCAGCACGGACAGCCTCCACAACATCCGGTTCCGCAGCGGTGTGCTGACCTTGCCGGCGGTATGCGCCGATGACACGACGGAGTACAAGCTCCTCAACATGATAGCTTTCGAGCTGCTCCATGTCGGCGCTGGTGATGACGTCACGGCATACGTCTTCTTCATGGATACAATCGTCCGTTCGGCCAAGGACGTGGCGCTGCTGAGATCCCGGGGGATCATCCAGAACTTTATTGGGAGCAACAAGGAGGTGGTTAATCTGTTCCGTAGCATCTCCAAGGATGCGGTGCTCGGGCCGGACAGCGCCATGGACGCTGTGCTACTGCAGGTGAACGCCCGCTGCCAGAAGCCATGGAACATGTGGCGCGCTAACATCAAGCGCAACTATTTCCGGAGCCCCACATCCTTCATCAATTTGGTCGCCGCAACCACTGTCCTCGTCATGACCGTCGTCCAGACCATCTACGCCATTGCGTCGTTCCATACGGGACAAGACAAAAGCAAGGGTTAGTAATCGTGAAAGATGTGGGAGAGTCACAGAGATTTTTTCCCCATCTTTTGTTAAAGGTTATGCAGCTATGAATTGTGATCGTGTAAAAGACGTGAGAATTGGGGCAGAGAGCACGATCATTTCTTTTTCTCAAAGTGGCACTGTATATTTGCTAGGGCCTTATTTTCTACATGCAATTGACCAGTCAGCCGCAGATCGAACCATCCATAGGCACCCGGGGAGCAGTCGGTATTTCAAATAGCGACCACCTCTGGTGCTCACATGGACGCTGCCAACCATGGCTCTAGCCAGATCATACATTTCTGGTGGCTTTAAAGAAATAAAATAGCAGCATGCATGTTGGTCATGATTTTTTAGCTGCAACATGCCGCCTAGGGCATGTTGTACTTAAGTCGGCAGTATATGTACATCTGTGAAATTCAAGTTTGAATGAAGTTGATTAGAGCCCTAGCGTTTTCTGTCGTTAAAAACTGGTTCCTTTGAGAATGTGTAGCTAAGTACCTAATTTGTAATTTGATACTGGCCTTTATCCGCATGATGTGTGTTTCTAGTATCAACTTTGCTAAGAAAATGAGTGAGATGTTGGTGGAAGCTGAATTAATGGAGACTTCTAGCAAATTGTTATAAGAGTCTCCATGTCCACCGACATGGGTGGTCCTGGAGGAACACGAACCAAGAGAGTGAGAGCTGGACCTTTGGATGGCCTTGTTGGAGTCCCAACAAGGTCGTCAAAAAGACTGAATAATCAAGACCAACCGAGGGTTGACCTGCAGAAAGACTCTCCTCCACAAACAGTGGACACTCGAGCTAGGGGAGTAGACACTCAACAATTTACTGCCGACGATGGTTAGACCAGGCCTGGTAGCCCTATAATGGACTGGTCACCTGATGATCAGCCCGATGATGTGGGTGAAGGGAAGAATTAGTTCCAACCAAGGACTGAATCAGGAATTCAAGGTTGGCAAACATCATTTCCATTCAATATCTTCTCTGTCTTGAATTTATGTCAGCTGAGACATGACAAGTGATTGTAAACTTCACAGTATCAACTAGGTCTAGGCGGGCAAGGCCAGCGATGAGGGGAGTCTTGCTGGACAACATGACCAAAGCCATAGGGATAAGGCTACATATCTCTGCAGAAGAGGGCAAGCCAAGGCCCCATGAACCTACACAAGCTGCCAAGTTTGCCTTGGAAGCTGGTGTCATTGTCGTGGATCAGGTTCCTATCTTCACCCACTGGAAAGAGTACAAAGATACAGAGCACTTTTGTCTCGAGACTTTCTGTAAGTGCTTATTGTACACCCTTTCAATTCAACTCTGATACCAATGGGTGGCACTCAAACAATTTCAATTGACATGAACAGGGAAGGTTGCGATTGACACCAACGACAAGGCAGTAGAGGAGGCATGTTGTAGTGGTGCAAGTACAAGGTATTATTCTTCCAAAAGTGTCCTGTCAAACATTGTATTCCATTTTTGACTTGTGATGTGGTCTCACCTATAGGCAACTGTTGAACAAAACAAGACAAGCCATGAAAAAGTGTCACAAGACTACGGGATCCTGCTGTTATGTTACATAATTGCACGAATACAAAGTTCAACTCTATATCAGTGCTTTGTTTAAGTCCACATCCCCATTTGTTGTCTCATGAACCAGCACCTTTGTACAGATGAAGCTGACCAGGAAGGCAGCACAATTACTTGAAGATGGGCAGGAAGGAGTAGATGAAGAGACAGAACATGAAGGGGAGGTCAATGCTGTGAAAGTATTCAAGGTGTACCATACCAGCAACAAAAAGGGCATTAGTGAGGTGGCAAGATAAGCAGTGGTAAGGCTACTTGCAACCGTTTGTGCTTCTCTATGAGCATTGTTAAAGATGTCAAAATTGCAGTTGTGTTTCATTTTATGTCTTTGACACTGTCAGTAAACTACTTGACTCACCAATTTGCAGTCTTCTATGGAGACTATGCTAGTAGAGAGTGCTGTTGATGGGGATGCACCACTGCATACTACTGAAGTTGTTTCGAAGGTTTTATTCCAGAGCAGCTGTAGCAACATTTTTTTGAAGAATGTTGGGCGAACCATACCGAGATAGAGGCTGAACGGTTGCTTCGCGAATGACTCGAAGCTAAAAGGAAGGTGCATCTTCCCTCCTCGGAGAGGTTGATGCACTGAAGAAGAAGTCTAAAGCTGTTGATGCCAAGCTTGAGAAGGCCAAACATGGGTTCCAGAAATTTAGGAAGCAACAAGAAGAGAACAATGATCTCCTACGGCAAATCATCCTCTTGAATGGTGTTTGTAATTCCTCTCAACCTACTCCTCCTCACCTGTGATAAGGTCCTAGAAACAATGGTGTCGTGATGTGCTGTGGTGTTGATTCTGTGAAACAGTGGGTCTCTATGATGTGGTCATTGTGGTGCTATCTATGAAACAATCATGTTTGAAACTCATTTCTGATTCTGTGATAGTGTGATGTATGAACCTGGAACAGTCGATCTGTGATTCTGGCAATCAAACAAACGATTTTACGATACCATAGTCCAATGTACGCACGACACGTGGTGAACTGAGATTCCGAAATGTGGTGCGTCACGACTTAGACGCGTGGTCCAGTGAGAGCCCGACAGGTGGAACAATGAGAGCTCGACATGTGGTCCAATGACAGATCGACACATTGTCCAATGGAAGCCAAACATGTGGGTCAATAGGATCCCAACACGTGGTCCAATGAGAGCGCGACACATGGTCCAATGAGAGCACGACATGTGGTCCAATGGGGACGTGACACGTGGTCCAATAAGAGCGCTACACGTGGCCCAATGAGAGCACGACACGTAGTCCAATCAGAACCTAACATGCGGACCAATTATAGCCTAACAGGTGCTCCAATGAGAGCCTGGCACGTAGTCCAATGAGTTCCTGACATGTGTGCCAATGGGAGAGGGACACGTGGGTCAATTAGAGCCCGACACGTGGTGCAATCAGTGTGGGACATGTGGTCCAATGAGAACCAGACACGTGGTCCAATGGAAGCCTGACACATGGTCCAATGGAAGCCTGACACATGGTGCAAAGCGATCCCGACATGTGGCCTGCCACGTCGTTCGGCATTGTCATGTGCGATCACCATGTCATATGCTGTGTCATCTACCTTGTCATCTGCCAGCATGACCAGAGCCACGTAGGATTTCTATGTCATAACCAGCGCGCGGCCAACCACGTCCAAAATGAGTTCTGTAACACGCGAGCTTGTTTTGTCATAGAACTCACTACATTCTTCAATGCTAACGCTCCAGTTTTTGACGAATTTGATTTTGTTAGAAATTCATCATAGAATTCCCTGTGACGAATATTGGCTCTACCGTGACGAAATGAAACGTCATAAGTGTCTCGTTTTCTACTAGTGAAATTTCATTATGTTTTATCATCAATGGAAGTTGAAACACGACTTCACATATTTGAAAAATATATTTTGAATAAGACCAATAGTCAAACGTAACGGAAAAAGTCAACGGCATCAACAATGTAAGAACGGAGGGAGTACATAATTAGAGTTAAAATTGCCTTACCACTTACTATTTCAATATGTTACAACACCACCATCCTCTTGTGTAGAATCCATCGATCGCTTACCTGGATTGCATTTCAGCTAATCTAGTGTATCTAATAATTCCTGATATATAACCTCGGCTATTTGTCGTTATATGATTGGATTAGTAAGATTAATACAACTAGGCTGTATGGCCCGCACAATTGCGCAGGCGAGACAGTAAATATCCTTACATCACATTAGACTCAACACTACAAAGCAATTCTAGATGGACTTTGAAACTAATTCCTGGAATCATGTTCACTTCCAAGTTCCAACAATACCCATACTGTTATGCATGTTGCTTCATTCACGTTGTTTGTGGTATACTATATCCCTACTTGAACATAGCTGTTAGATCATCCCAACTTTGCAAATAAACATATATTGCATGATTTAATTTTCTTGGATGTTTTTTTTCTTTTAGAGTGAGTCCACTTGTCTCGTGCAGACTTGGGTTCATACCAGGCTCTCTATAAAATTAACAATTCGAAGACCCCACAATATCTAAAAACCTTCGACAACAGGTACCCATTTTTATTTTGCTTGGTTTATATAAATGATAAAAAAAATGCTAGACGAATACTGTAAGAGTTTGTGAACAATTAATATGTTTGTTGACCCATGGATGTTTGAACTAATATACCTTGGGTTGTAAAGTTTCAAGTGAATATTTGAATGTTTTCTTGAAAAACATTATTTTGATTTCAGACAGTACATACTATGAATTTTCTTTTACTTTGTTTTAGAAATCTGCAGACGTTCCCTTTTCACTCATCATAAATATTACTGCATCGTAATTTCTTACTTTTTTATATTCGGTATTTAAACTCCAATCCCTATTTATTCCTGAGGGCATGTGGATCAATATAGTTACTTTGTAATTCCTTTCTCACACTCACCATAAATATTACTGCATCGTACAGATGTGGGTCACGAGTACAGTGTACAATATGCATATGTTCTTTTGTTTCTTTCACTCAGGGCAATTCCTGTTCTAACCAATAGTAAGTAAAATTATGTTTGTTCCCTTATCATAACTATACCAAGTACGAAAATATCCGTACATGTTATTTTTTTGTGGCCCCAAGTTTTTCGGTTGTTAGGCAAATACCCTGGTCCTATCCAGTCTCGTATTCTTCATACAAAGCTATATCGTGCTCTCTTCTCCTATATCCATAGGCTGCTCATGAATTTTCATGTTTTTATGTAAATATATACGATAAATAATCTTTTGCAAAAATGTCAACTCGTTATTGCAAGTCTAAATATTAGGCATGGAACACAAATAAGCACTTTACAGCTATTTCCTTCTAAAACAACAGATAAGCGAGAGACATTTACCTAACTTGACATTTTGTTGTCAATTCCATTTTAACACATATGACATAATAAAAATTTTGGTTCAAACTATACAATATTCTCCAGTGCACTTTATTTTTCTTTTTCTGCCATGCATATGCGGGTATCCTGCTGGGGGAGTAATTGCTGAAAATATATTACAGCACGCATATGATTCCTTCTACTATATATGTCTGCGTGTTTTTCCCTCAAAAAAGTAATTGAAATTATAACAAAAGAACTAATGGATCATAGAAAAGGACTACTCGTAGATAAGTAAGAGACGATATCAATGTAATCAAATAAGCACATCTTACAGATAAACTGGAAAAAGGAAACTCTGACCTGTTGGAAAGGGACTATGCCATAGATGGGAAGCACGTTGGTGACTACAGCTTGTCATTGCAACTGCCTCGCCAGGTGCAAGTAACAACGCATGTATGATGACCACTATCGTCTCCACATTGATATTGGTGGCTCCGGATGACTTACAATTACAATGACCTTGCCAGGTGCATGCAGTTAAAAATAAACTTGCGGCATGGTCATCAGATGTGAATGACACATATACATAAGCATCTTAATATATCATTGGTGTCGTCCAGCAACACTGTCTCCCTCTCAACAGACAGTGGTGGCATATGACAGTAGCAAAACACAGTATTCTGGCTAGAATATTGAACTTGTGTTTGTATTTTCAGTGGTCACGGCAAAACTAATCAGATGATTACGGCGACGCAGCGACCAAGCAAATCTCCTGTGATCTTCACGGGCAAGGATGAATGGCCCCCTCGTAACCGAGACTCTATTTGACGTCCTGAGCCACCAACTCATTACGCATACTCAGGCCACATCTCACAGATCGGCAATCATGCCCAGCTACACTCCGTATTCTACTCCAACTGCCAGCGATTAATCCTAATCACCCAAACCTTGACACTTAATCAATTGAGAAGATGAGTACAATACGTTCTGGATTGACGCCCTTGCCTATGAAGTCCTTCTTGAATACTCCTAACTGTATTGCTGCCGGAAAAGTAAGATTGGATCGAGGCCGCAACACTCATGACAGCTCCGTGCCGGCAAGTCCAGGTATTAGAACGCGATGGCGTAGCGAGTCCTGTTGGGATTCGTAGCATCGACACGGCGTTGGCAACACGGTTGAAGTAGTTTTGGAACGGCGGAGACCGGCGAGTGCATCGACTTTCGACTGCCTTGGGTTGTTTTTTGGATCCCAATATGGAGATAAGAAACAGACGATATATATATATACTTCTATGCTTAAATAAAAAAAGAAGAAAAAAGATTGAGTATAACGTGAGGAGGTGGAGGCTACGTGAGGATCCAACGTAGAGGGGATTGAGGGCCAGATTTGCTTCTTTTATTATGTGATTGGGGATTAAGGGTTAGATGTTTTGCTTTTTGTGAGAATTTCTAGCCTATTTCTCTTGTTTTAGAGGCCATGTGGTGGAAAGTTCATCTCCTTTTATTATTAAATAGATAGTTGTAAACTGTGTTGTTCATATGTGCAACTTGTTTGTTTTTGATTTGAGGATTCATACAAAAGAGTGATTGTAAATGTTTATCTTTGGTGCTTTGCAGTATTGGTTCCATCCTGGAGTTTGTTGAGGCACGAGCATGGCCGGAATGGGGAGCTATGGAATGGAGTTGTGTGTGTTTATACTAGCAGAAAGTTTACATGGTGTGAAGGCCATATACCCGTAACGCTGACGTTGTTAAATGGAAATGTGGATATATCATATTTTGTACCGATCTACTGCTCTGGTTCAGACCGACTATCCCTTGGCATCATCAGTACGTGATGACTCGACTCCGTGAATGAGAGCAAATGCTGTCGTAGCTAGCTGGTGTTGGCGAGCCTTATTACGGAGCTAAAATGTAGTTGGAACTTGTAATAGTCAGACCGATCCGGAGCGGAGGTAGTTTTATTTCGATGGTCGAGCCGCAATCGGAATCGGAGTCGCAAAACTCGCAATGGACATGTCATAAAAACCGGGGCAGAAGAGGGCAAGATGGTGTATTCAGTCGAGCTTTTGTCGTCCTTGCAATTGGCTACCGACCTTCATCACACGGTGATGAAGATGGTGTCCACAGCTGCTTATCAGTTCCTTTTGTGCTCAAGCTGCTTTTGTGCTCGGCGTCGGGCCTCGTCGCGGCGCTGGTCAGGCTCGGGGACAACCCGCGGCAGTGGATTGCGGCGTGCAGGACGGGGCAGGCTGCCACGTGGTCGGTATGCGTCAGCGCGACACTTTCGGAGTTGGCTGACATGGCACTCCACAACGGTCAGCTCTACGCAGCTCATTCCGACAGCGACGAGCTTACCGCCTTCGGCATCAGTGTGAATCCTTGCACGGGTGAAGCATGGGTTTCAGCAGTCGGGTGGATCATCCGTGGCGTCAGAGGTCTTCCTGCTCGGGAAGGCACCACGGCGTCGACCTTCCTGGTTGACTCTTGCGGTGCGTTGCTGACGGTACGCGTCACACGTGAGAGGTCTCGGAGCTGGCCATTCCAAAGAGCTGTTGCAACTGGATTCGAGGTGTTCAAGGCTGACTTGGAGCGGTCTCGGTGGACAAGAGTGACCACCATCAGGAGCGACCAAGTGCTATTCCTATCCAGACACCAATGCAGGTCTCCGTTTCGCAGCTAGGGGTGCCCGGGGATCGCATCATCTTCTTTGAAGGTGAAGAAGATGAAAACGTCGACTGGCATGGAATCGCCAGCTCCTCTTCCTGCAGTGTCTACGACATGAAAGATGGCACGATCTCATGCCCAGTGCCTCGCGTCTGGTGGAAGCGTATCTCGGTACGTGCCACCTGGCTCTTCCCAGAGGGATGAAGTAGAACTATAGGTATAACAATAGTGAAATGTAAGCATTCATGGGCCGTAATTTTGGAATTCATGCGTGGGGAAGCTATTTCTAGAGCTGTCATAAGTCCCAAGGTTTTTGTTTGAACTAGTTGGTCGACCCGCGTATTTGCGCAGCTAAGTAACAAATTGTTGCTGTTAATTCACAACTTATTCAATTATCCCAAAATTAGTGTCACTTTAGAATTAGCCAGAATCAACCTCATGACTGTGGTGTGATGAACTCCCCCCCCCCCCACAAGGCCTCTAAAAAATAGAGAAGTAGACTAGAAATTTTCACAAAAAGCAAAACATCTAACCGTCAATCCCCTAATAACATAACAAAAGAAGATCATCTGGCTCTCAATCCCCTCCTCGTGCCGTCCTCACCTAGCCCCACCTCCTCATGTTATCCTCGATCTTCTTTCTTTCTTTTTTTTAACGTAAGCACAGAAGTGCCGTCTCTTATCTCGATCCAAAAACAACCCACGCGGCTGCACTGCCGTTCAAAAACCCTAGATCAACCTCAACTGTGGTCACGACAATGTGGATGCTACGGAATCCCAACAAGAATCATCTTGTCATGGCATTGTTACCTGAGTTTGCCGGCACGCAGCTGTCGTGAGCGGCTCCGACCTTGATCCAATCTTACTTCTCTGGCAACAATACAGTTAGGAGTATTTAAGGAGAACTTCATAAGGCAAGGGGCGTGTCAATCAGGAGAAAGTAAGATTGTTTTATCAGTCGATTCATTGTGTCAATGTTTAGGTGATTAGGATTAGTCGTTGGAAGTTGGAGTTGAATATGGAGCGCAGCTGGACATATTGGCAGTTAGAGAGATTGTCGGGTCACGGGATGAGCAGGTGGCTCAAGACCTCAAGTGGAATCCAGGTTGCGCGGGGGTCATGCATCCGTGCGTGTGAAGATCACAGAAGGTTTTTTGGTCGCTGCGCGCTGCCGCCATAAGAATCACCATGTTATTCATCTTTTACTCCAATCACTCTCCTATGTGGTATCTTAGCTTTGTCTTTTTACACCAATCTTGGTGCTCACTATGCAAAGAAGCTGGTGAAAAGTGAGCTCTAATCAATGCTGGTTAGCTTTCTCAGAGTCGATGCCACTTGCTTGAAAGTTTCCCATCAATGAGCTTTGACGCTAGTCCTAAAACTTGCACCTATCTCTTCCAGCTCCCCAAACGGTTCACCTTTTCCATCCCATACTCTCAAGGTTCCCATAGCACCATTCTTCAGTAGAAGTATATCACATTTGGCATAAGAATCTCTGACACATTCTTATGAGGTGGGAACCAAACTAGATATTTGTAATCATCTATGGGGTTCAGATGCCAAGTCCATTCTGCATCAAACATAGCATTGAAGTTGTCAACACTACTACAAATCCATTAATGTAGTGGTGGCACCAAAAAGTACGTAGAGGCGCTAGTTATACTGAATGCAAAGTATCTTTTCTCATGAATGAAAAGATCTCATGCACAGTTATGTCATAGATATATACATACATGAAAAACCATAATCATCACATATATAAATTATGATATGTTTTTTTTTCATATTTGTTAAGGTGATGGTCATTGTGTCACAATACAAAAATCTTATATTTACTAATTGGAGGCTCCTTTTGAGGCCTCCACATTAATCGGACGAAAATCCTAGAAATTCTCACAAAAAGCAAAACATCGCCATCAAATTAGATGCTCTTTTAACAGTAGCCATTGGATTTAAGTTGATTGAAATTACCCACATGTGCCATTATGAAGCAAACCATATGTGCTATTAAATATTTCCTACGAAGAAAATTATCAAACTCCGAAGCCTGAACATGTCCGCTCGGGGTTGTTGGGTTGGCTTCTCTTCCTTTCTTATGCGTATATACTCGGCCTTTTGGCATACTGCATACCCTAGCAGCTGGCGCCGGTGCTACCTTCGTAGCCATCATCAGGGAGTTGTTAGCATAATTACATTATATGATTGTGCTTTTCGTAGTTGATTGGTGCGCCTAGAAAGAGTGCCTGGCTATAGCGAGCAGAAGTAACATACAGTTCCCTCCTTGGTAAGATGAATACATAGCTTTGTTGATCTACCATGGACCACTCAAGGCAGTAGAACGGTGGATACGTATGAGAGTTGCCTGTTCTTCACGGAGTCAGCAGAAGTGGTATATATCCAACTGCACGGAACACGCTTCATCTTTCTACGTCAAACGCAACGGCATCAGGAGCCAGTTGCACAGCGAGTATCTTGGAGACCATGAAGGCAACAATCCGGAGGGCTAACACAACACAATCTCCTCACGAACCGTCGATACTGCTGCTGAGATCTCATGTTATTTATCATTCTGTTTTGGCTATGCACAGGTAGAGAGAAGAATCCTTGGGAAACAGATGAAAGAGAGTAAAGAAAGAAGAGCCCCATGTACAAAGCATCAATATACATGCACCACTCAATAAGAATTTGGAGGTAATTGAAGAACAATCCGGAGGGCTAATACAACACAATCTCCTCACGATTCGTCGGCCGCTAATCAACTCGATCCATCAGTTAGCCATTCGAAAATAAATCTCATGGCATCACAAGAACCCCAGGCCTTCACAAACGAAGGAGATTGGAAAAAGAAAATAGTATATAGATCTTGGCTTCAAGTTTACCAGGTATTTGTTGACGTGCATTGTCATTTGTGTTTGTGCAAAATAGTCATTAGAACACGGATTTGTCTGGATCAATTTGATGCAAGAACCCCAACCATCACAAACAGGATCACAATAACAGATAATATAGATAAATCTTGGTTGGCAAAGTTACCATGTATTTTTTAAGATGCAATGTCATGATGTTTTTTTTGTCAAAATAGCATAGCACAATTGGAAGTATTTAACCTTCTGACTCAGCACCATCATGTAAAGAAGTGTATAATAACTATGTTTTTCATAGTTTTGCATATAATTATTAAAGTCCCATTAAATCTCGAGATGCAAGTAGGCAAGACTTTTATCTGCCTTCCTTTTTTGAATGTTAATAACAGAAGCCTGCAAAAAAATAAAATTGATTCTCTTCCATAAGTTTCACTAAGGCGTAAGCTGATTTACTGTGAGTAGATAATGTAGGCTAGGCTGATGATCAAGGAGAATAAGAACCTGCACACGGCAAAGGCCGCTTCGCCGTAGGTCACCTACGGCAAACTACCTGCACATGGCAAAAAACTGTTTTCCAGTAGTGTATTGATGAAGTTGCTACAAGCAATACCTTAGAATAATCTTCTATTTTAAAACTAATGGATTATCATCAGTTATAGTCTGGATTATATATGAGTTTAGTCCAGTAAGCCATAGTTTTTGTTGTAGCTTATGAGTAAGACACAGCTGAAACGAACATGCCATATGATACTAGGCCATAATATTACTAATTACTAATTTTGACATATTTTATACATAAGGAACTACTTGACTATTATAAAGAAAGAATTTTCCATTAGACAAAAAGGACAATGGTCAATAAATATTTTAAAACTCAGGGTTAACCTGGAAACTTGAGTAACGTATGAGCACAATACTCCATAGGTGAACACATTCAATTTGCTATGCACTGAAGCTTATTTGTTTCTATAAATTATGGTCAAAAGTTGTGTTTCCATTCGGATTCCCATTCCCTGGAACAGTCTAAATGGTATTCGTGATTGGTTAGCTAGGGGACTTTGACTTTATTTTTTTGATTCAACTCTTAGATATTACAGTAGGTCTTTAGCTGGTGCTCCACATCCTTTTGTAAAAGATTAATCAGCTCCTTTGACAAGAACATCAAATAACCATACAAACCTCAAGAAATAACTAAGCAATTATGCACCACCTACCTTAATAGTAGTTTATATTTACTTCATATAGCTCAAGAATAGTCCATCACATAATACTTCGGTGGAAATTTTTGTAACTGTTAAGTAGACATGTCTACGCTAAATGTACAAACCACTTCATAATATATCAACCATAAAATCTGACAATACATAATATTGAAAAAATATATGACACAACGAGAACAACAGTAAAGAAAGCAGGTGCAACACAATTTTGATATGGATGGAGATGAAACTTTCAAATTCAAGAATAATTTATTGTGAAACAAAATATTTGTGAATTTTATAATTTTTGCAATTGTCCTCATCTATTTATTACCATTTTATTGTAGTAACATTATACTGTTATAGAATATGTACCAAAATAGTTGTTATCGACAAAGTCATAGTTTATTAATTTCAAGTGTAAAGTTATATTGAATTTGTGAAGAATAAATGTATATTTTCTAATTAAGTTTTCATGTTATATGTTAACAATAATCTAAAACTGCTGGCCCGTGCGACTGCATGGGTTGGATGGGCTATTATAAGTTAATTGGAAGGAAAACTTTGGTTCCTTTCCTGTTAAATAGTCTAATTGAACATAAATATGGGTAGTTAAGTAATTTCTCAGTACTCCTCTCCCGTTGATATAAAACAAAGGATGTTGAAGTTGTTGCATCTTCGTCACCCTAAATAGATCCAAGTATGGTAACAAATAGAATTTTAATAAACTCGTATGCCCCCTGATTCGTTATCACCTTAAGACACAACTTTATGATAAACCCACCTCATTTTTTATGTTGTTATACATATGAGTGTACTCAAATTGGGGGAAACACCTTAATTCACACGCTTTTCAAAGTGGAGTTTTTTATATAAGTATCGTGATGGTAAGGGCTGGAGGCACTTGTCATCTCGAGGCTTCTTAAATTAGGGTTTTCATCAATTTTGGGCAAAAAGAAAAAAATCTAACGATCCCTGTGGCACAAACATTGGTAAATTTAGCTGTGTATCCTTTCAAGGACCACGGGTGGTTTCTATTTGACCTTGAACGGGGTGGGAACAGTTTGGTAGCGTTCATCAATCCGGTATCCATGTAAGTCGGATTGTCAGCGCTCAGCCGCACAACATTTATCCTGTCCAAGTATCTCGCTGAAGATGAGAGCAAGCCAACCTACATGCTGTCCTGTGGTCGATGAGGGCCAAGCTAGGACCGATGGCTGATTTTTGACGAAGAATATTTGTTTCTTTTCTTTTTTTTCTATCTCAGGAAAAAGGTTGTCAGCTTTGTTTAAAAATGAAGGAATGATATAATAGATGAAATCATGAAATTGGTGGATACACCATCATTAAAGAAAGATAGGACTCTGTGAGTAGAGACAATGAGGGATAATACATAGAATTCACCTATTTAAATCATATTGTGTTTCCTACAAAACGCAGTTTGTGAGTAGAAATATTGAGACATTTCTCTTTTGATCTTGATGGTTAGAATCATGATTTACAACTAATATATGGCCGGATATTTTACCATTTTATATACATGGGGTATCCATAATTGTTTTCCACGGTGTCATCTAGGTTCATAAATATGCAGACTGCATAAACCTGTTTAGGTCATTGAACTTGTAAATTACAAAAGAAGAGATCACCGAGGTTGTCTTTATGGCTTCAGTTAGGCCCAAATTATTCCGTAGGTGATTACTGAGTCTAAATGGCACCAAAGTAGTTTAGGAGTTTGGTTATTCATTTTATAAGTTCATGGATGTACATGACATCATTAGGTAAAGTTCAAGTATGAGAGTATGCAATTTGTGTCCTGATGGACCTAGATGACACCCTGAGTGAGTTCAAAGACCGCTAGCAAATTTTTCTTTTTTTCTAGAATTTTTTTCTGTGTTTAACGTGAGGGACTGAAAAAATCATTCAGTTAATATATACTACCTCCGTTCCAGAATTTAAGCTTATGTTGACATTTCAAAAGTGCGTTTGACTGTTTGACTTATTCAAAAATTTGTAAATTTTTTATTTTTATTTATAAAATATAATGCACTTAGTTTTATATTTTTATAAAAAAATTGAATAAGATAAACGATCAAAGACAATTATGAAATGGTAATAAATACTTACATTTTGGAACGAAGGGAGTATAAGATAAGATGATTGCATTGTTAATAGCAAACTCAGTCAAATAATTTGGCTCGCGAGGATGAATTGCCGCGTCACTTTCATGTAGTACACTGCATTTGCACTAGATAAGATAAGATTATCTATATTTGTAGATGAAGCAGCCTCACTTTTGACTGGATCTTGCCAATTCGGACTGTATATTTCTCACGATGCGTGGTCCGAGAGGATTCTGATAGTGATGCCACGGAAGTCATCTGTCTTTTTTGTTGCAGAAACAAAGAGGAGACGCACTTGTCGATCAAGTATGCAGACAGACCACGTTGCGAAAAACATATTTTAATATATCCAGAGATGTGCCAGGAGCCATCCGGCGGATGCTTTTCATTCCACTCTTTGAATTATCACATTTACTGATCAGGCTTAATAATCAATCTTATTACACAAAGTGCAGCGACCACCAACATTGTTTGTATACATGGATAGTATGTAGAAGACGATGTAGAATTCAACTGGAGGATAGGTAATGCTCCTTCTTGTCGTAGTACCTGTCCCAAACCATGATCCCTCCATAGTTGGGCAGCTTCTGCGCGAACTGCAGCACGTTGTAGTACAGATCCTTCTGGAACATGTAGGCGTCCTTGTCCAGCTCCGGCGACGCCACGACGCCGACGAACATCTTGCTGGCCGGGTACGCCGCCGCCCACGCCTCGAACGCCTCCCTGTCCGCCCACGTGCACTTCAGATCTCCGTATAGCCTGACGTTGATCCGGCTGAAGAGCCCCGTGGCCAGCGCCTTCGTCAAGCTCGGGTCCGGGTACCGGCACCGCACCGTCGCTGAAAGGGTCACCTTGTTGTAGCTTTGGGTAGCCAGCTTGCGGGCCAGCTCGTCGTAGTGGTCACCGGTGCCATGGTCAATGTAGAAGTCGATGCCATCAACAACCGCGTCGCCGAACGGGCGGCGCACGCCGGGGCGAGAGCCGCCGAGGAAGGCGGTCCAGAGGTAGTCGGCGAGGTCGGCGGTGGAATGGGACGAGGGGAGGGAGTATGAGCTGTCGTTGGGCCCGCCGATGGAGAGGAGGACGAGGATGCCCTTGGACTTGCAGTGCTTGATGTCGTCACCGACGCCGGCGAGCGGGTGACCGGAGAGGTCGAGGATGTACTTGCCATTGCCGAAGCCGGTGAGGAAGGAGATGATGACGGTGTTGTAGGTGCCTGTGTCGCAGGCCTCCCGCAGGGTGCCCTCGTCCTTGTTCCGGCCCCAGAACACCGTTATGTCGCCGGGCCCAGCGGCAGTGGCGAGCCCAGCCGCGGTTGTTAGCAGGGGGAGGAGAAGGGCGAGGATGCTTCGACGGGACACCATGATGTGGTGATGGATGCAAAAGCGTGGAGCACGAGATGTATTTATAGAACACGATACGTGTGTGAAGCGAAAGCTCGCGTCCTCGGCGGTGCACGTCAGTGTTGTGGTCAAACAAGGCATGGAGTGATTGGCCGCCGGATGCTAACAGTTTTGACTTGACGACCTGCTCATAATGGATGACAGCCAATCGAAGCCACGTGAGACGAACGTCCCGGTCAAACGTGCTAATAGAATTGGGCTTGCCAAAAGAAAATATTTGTTACGAATTTTACATCTGGCCATCGACTTTTCCTAGTAAGGGTGTGTTCGTTTTCTGAGGTCTAAATTTTATAGCTGTCACATCAGAAGAATCTTACCATTTAAGAATACTAAATAAAATTTAATAATTATAAAATAAATTATAGGCCCCTGTACTAATTTACGAGACGAATCTAATAAGGTTAATTAAGTCATGATTAGAAGACGGTTACTGTAGCATCACTTTAGCAAAACATAGATTAATTAAGTTCATTAGATTCATCTCGAAAATTAGTATCTATTTGTTGAAAGGGTTTTATCATTAAATTGATCAAAATATTTATAAATAGTAAGATTTTCCTTGATGTGACAGTGCTAAATTTTAGAGGGGAGGAAACCAACACACCCTAAGTAAACATCCAGCACACCGGAATGTCTATCACTAGTAGAGGAGGGCACTAGAATTTAAAATTGTTGTAGGCCTGTAGTTGCCTTTCCTAGAGTAGATCAATATGTGTATCTTTCCACAGCAAGTAAATTGGTTATTGGAATGGTACACATTGCCCATCTAGTGCAATGGGTTCATTTTGACAGATCCAACAAGAGGAAACCAAAATTAAATAAAAAACAATATTTAATTAGAGGCTGTGGCGCAAGCCATTCAAACTCCGGCAACAGGTCGACGGTATAGATGTAGATGACATATGAAATGACGACACACTAAGCGCTAACTTTGTCGGTGTCAACGGGAAGCAGATCACAAGTGCCATTATAAAATCCCACCCATGATGGATGGCAATATGGGCTATTGAATATCGAGGCCACCTAATAAACGACACATACTTCACTGAAGCGGTGGAGGGGTTGAAGAAATGCATCAATACGCTGTGCTGCATCTCCTCTACAATTCTGATGGGGTACAGTTTGTGCCTGACTGATTTTGGGACAGTAACTCTTTGTTATCTCTTTGTTATCCCTTCAATCATTTTGTAGATTAGTATTCATATTGTGACAGTTGGCAATTTATCACCATTTTGTAGTGCAATCCATAGATACAATCTTGCTTGTGTGTTAAGCATATAGTGCACAAGTTAATGGCTTCCTTGTCAATGCGGTCAACCAATCAACTAGTGCGATTAATGAATGCAAAAGAGAGGGAGCATTGAGAAACCTAACTTTAACTACACACTGTGAGAAACATAGTACAAGACCGTTCTTGCATCTGACCCGAGGAGACAGCCAAAGGAGCGGCGGATCTACAACCTACACATGCCTGTTCGGATATAGTTACCAGGTAGACTACCATCCGGAGAAGATCAAGAACGACGTACCGTGATTTGTAGGGTAGAGCAGTGCTGATAACGTGTTAGAAATACACGTCGTCCCGGACCGGTTCCAGTTCCCGTCCCTCCCAACAGCAAGTAAGACGTGAGAAGTTGATGGAGACAATCCTGTTCCCTTTCCCTCGATTACCTAAATAAAGAACTCAAGAGACACATAATGTTGTATATTGGAGGTCAATTCTCATTCCATATCTTGTAGGTGTACACAGGGTTCCAATATATAGAAGATTTAATACTAACCTCCATGACCTTTTGCTGATGTCTAAGACCTTTGGAAATCTCCATGACCTTTGCTATGAGCCCATTACTAAATTCCACTAAGGAATTCTTAACAACAAGGACACCAGAAAAGGAGAGAGAACAAGATGCTGGAAAACCAGTGGTTAGCTATATGGCATTATTATAGAGAAAACGAATTTTTCTTTTTTGAAATTCCATGTACTATTTTATTATTCGAGAATAAGGATAACTAGCTTGGATCAAATTTGTGCCTGAGAGTGAAGCGCATAAGTCGTCATGCAGAAATGACAGAGAACAACTGTTTTGAAACATCAATAAAATAGTACAGGGAAACGAATCAACTTGTCATTTCTTTAGCTTCCCCGGACATCAATGAACAAACTTTCTTCAAACATCAATGATATGACTTTTTTGGTTTTCCCTGCTAGGAATAAGAACACGCATGCCAAGTGCATACCTGTTTGATTATATCATGTACCTAAATTTCGTTTTCCAAAATGTACTTGATACATTGATTTGAAAATTTCATGCAAATGATTATGTGCTAACATTGCACTGTCTAATGTGGGTCAACCTGTCTTTTTATTTCTAAAACGTATAAAAGTTCTCCATAGCTTGAGAAATTGATCTGTGTGAAGATGACTGAATATTATTTTAGAGTAGTATAATGCCCGTGCTAGTTCTATGGTGACGACTTTAATGATGTGTAATATAATAATAAGGCATGTACTATCAAAGAAGATAACCGTCCAAGCTGCAATGAATATGAATGGTACAGTGTGTGGCTTGAGAAACAAACGAAGGATATATAATTTCTAAAAATCATCACAAAAACGATATATGAGAAACAACTTTGCGAAAATCATCACATATTTTTATCACATTATTTTGCTTACTTACTCAACAGAACACAAGAGAGCCGTTTTTACAGTTGTCAGTAAATAAAATATTTTTTCTGGTCTCTAAAAAAATTCGTTAAGCTCTGAGAAACATAGAAGAATCTATCACAAGACCTGCATAACGAAAGAGTTCCATTTTTTCGAAGTTAAAAATAGATACATTTTCTCTAAAGAAAAAGAACCGACACAGTGTCTCCTGCTGATGAAGGATCACCATATTCATCAAGCAACCTTATCAGATCCCCAAATTGTCTGCTCAAATCATGAGATATATTAACTGGAGATTTCGGTATTCATCAATGCAATACATCCGTTATCTTTTCTCACAATATATAGGAAACACACACTATAGATGTGGGTCAAAGAGCACTATAGCGGGGGACGTAGGACAAACTACGACAATTGATCAGTTAACCACACGAGCAGCATGCAGCCTCATGAAGCAAGGTTCATCACTGATCTAAAGTGGTCACTAGGGTAGGCGAACAAGCTGCCAAACACGAACAGCTTGTGGCTCCACCGCGCTCTGCGATAACTTCTTAGAACGGGGAGGGAGTAGGAGGCCCAAAAAACATTATTGTTCATGGTGAGTACCATGGAACTGATCAAATTCCTCAGGCTTGTGTGGCTCCTCGTTATCATTTTAGTGCCACTACAAGAATAACCCACTATAGCATCGGACGCCCATTTGACCACAGTGGCGGTCCCTTGAGATGTTACCGCTAAGTGGTGGTACAATGTGGTGTCCGCGACTATGTGTGGAAATGACACCACAGGCCCAAGGCTAACATGGCACAGACACGTGGTTACCATCTAGCTAGCAGTAGCGGACCCTGTCAGGCCCACAGCTAAGATCCGTAGCAAATTTTGATGTGGGCCTGATAGTCCGGCCCACCGCAGTCGACCACACCATCCTATAAATAGATGGGAGGGGGGGGGGTGCAACACGCCGTAGCATCACTTATCCGCACGCCGCACCACCACCTAGGGTTAGGTTTAGGTCGGCGGCGGCACCACCACTCCTCCTCCTCCTCCTCTCCTCGTCTACTCCTCTGCCTCTAGCCATGGGTCGCTGCCATTGGGAACCTGTGAGGAATAATAGGCGCTCCCGGGGCCAGCGGGCGTTGCTCCTCGTGAACGCCCCGTCGAGCGTCCGCACCACTCCTTCGGCGCCGGCTCCCGCTCCGCCCCTATTGCCTAGATGTGGCGGCGGCTCCTTCTGCACCCGCGATGGTGGCTCCTCCTCCACCCGCGGCGGTGGCCCATCCTCGTGCTGCAGCACACGCGGCGTGGCGACGGCGTGTAACGCTGGCCTCAGCTAGGGCCCGCCATTCTTCTGTTAGTAGATTAACGATGCCGGTGACGGTCCCTATACCACCACTGGCGCCCTATTTGGCTAAGCGCCTCGAACGGACAGTCGCGGTAGCGACAGCGACTACTTTTGGTTGTAAATAGTGACAGAGCCTCAGTGGCCTTTATGACGTCCACCACTGAGAACCTTTTAAGCCCGCCGCTATAGAGCATAATTCTAGTAGTGTATCCACCGACATCTCACTCGCGTCTATCAAAGGAAGCTACACATTCTCAGTGTAATAAGTTCTTGTAGACTGAGGAGTCACGTTCAGTTCGTCAAGAACCAGTACCAGGTACATACTTTCATGTACAGAATGTGTTTTGGTTGCATGAACCAGCAGCAAAAAACTATTTAGTAGCAAGCAACAAGCATGCTACTTTCATTCCTCCAAATTGGCTGAAAGGTATACATGCATGGTACCACCCATGGGCACAACTACTCTTGAACAAATTTTGTTATGCCGAATCTCTCTCTCTCTCTCTCTCTCCTTTTTTAATGCTTGAGAAATGCATGAATATTTGTACGCCTCTCTTTATTCCATTAATATAATGTGAAAAGATACATACTGCGCTGCTTTACTCTAGGCAATTGGAGCACTGTAGCAAGTTATGTGGCAGAGAAACTCACCTGGAGTGGCAGCAGAGAAACTCATCTGGAGTGGCAGAGAAACTCACCTAGATTGGCCCTATGCAACTCGATCTTCTTTGTCAGATTATTGTCTGAGATATTATGGGCTTCAAGTACAATTAGGGTTTCTGCTTGGCCTGGCCTAGCACCAATGTATACAGGCCCATGCACGTGCGTCCGGCTTGGCCGTGACCTAGGACTTGCCTGCTGGCTCCCTCCTATTTGTACTGACCTTTGATGATTGCAATTATCATTGCGTTGTGCCAAACGTGTTCCACACTTTCATGGATCATCGAGCAGATCGCTCCTGCAACCCTCGCTTCCGCATCCGTAACCTTATCTGACGCCGTCGCCGTTCTCTCCCATAGATGCCGCTCGCGCTGAGGTCAACCACCTTGAGACTACCAAGGCCGAGACTTCCCTCAACCGGAAGGCCCAGGAAACTCTCTCCCTCCTTGAGGCGGCCCGCGACACTCGCGTCAACACCAAGGCTGCTACTCAAGCGTACCCAGCCACCCACGCTGCTGCTGATCAGGCTGCCCTGCATGCCCAGGCGGTCGCCGTCAACAACATCAAGACTGCCATCACTATCACACTTGATCTTGCCTCCACTAACTACACCAAGTGAAAGGCGTTATTTCTGAACACTCTCGGCAAGTACGAGCTCGCCGATCATGTGCTCACTGACATTGATGATGCTACTGCTGCTGACCCTTATTGGGCACGCATGGACTGCACCGTCAAGTCTTGGATCTTCAGCACCATTACACCAAGCCTCATTTTTTAGATAATGGAACAAGAGTCCCGGCCTCTATACTCTTCAAAAGAGTGTACACAGCTGTCTGATACATGGGGAGCACTTAGGCTCACAAATAACAAGCTAAACAATTTAAGCTCAAGATACATAGGAAGACTCATCGAAAGAAAAAACAACTAAGCTGTAATCCTATACGAGAACTTCCATCTAGACTTCGCAAACACCTCCATAACAACTGATTCCAAAAGGCGGCATGCATTCTTCAAATTTGCTCTTGCATCCTTGTCTTTATGCAGCAAGGACCACGTACGTGTCCAACGTGTCGCCCTGAAGATTACCTGCACGAAAGTGTTAGTTTTACATCGATTGAAAACCATGTCATTTCTATTCAACCATAATGCCCAACAAACAGCTGTCAAACCAACACAAATTTGACTCTTAAGTTGAGGTTGGATATTGATGAGCCAAGTACCGAACATATGTGAAATGCTAGACGGAGGTTGAATTCTAAAGGTAATATATATGGTATTCCAAATGAAACGAGCGAAGTGGCAGTCAATAAAAAGGTGTTGTAATAGTCTCCAAAGAGCTACATGAACAACAACTTAAATTTCCTTTCCACTTGCGTTTTGCAAGATTATCCTTAGTGAGAATTACTCCATTTTTTAGATACCACAGGAAAATTTTAATTTTCAGCGGTAGCTGCAATTTCCAAATACGACATGTACGTGGGACAAGCCCTTCCTTCATTATGGACATATACATTGAACGTGTGGAGAAAACCCCACTCTTATGCAAGTTCCATATGAACACATCTCTGTTGGTTGTAAGATTAGTTGCTAAAACTTTTCCTACTAGCTCATACCAAGCTTTAAGGTTGTCCTGTACTAACGCCCTACGGAAAGAAACGTTCAGTGGGGTAGTACTTAGTACTTCAGCCACCGTTGCAGATCGTTTTCTCACTATTTGATAAAGACCAGGATATTGTAATTTAAAAGGTCTGTCCCCTATCCAAGTGTCTTCCTAAAATCTAATTTCGGTGCCACTTTGAACCCGGAAATGTCCAAAAAACAAAAACTTATCTTAACTTTCATGAGACCCGACCAAAAGTGTGAGTCTCCCGGTTGTTTTGTTGCTTGGGTTAGTGTTTTATTTGACAAGTATTTTCTCCTTAGGAGATTTTGCCAAACACCCTCCTCGTTGACCAGTTTAAAGAGCCATTTGCTCAAAAGACATGTATTTTGTATTTCTAGGTTTTGAAATTACACCAAGCCACATGGAGGTCGTCCACACCGGAACCCCGTCTGCCCGTGAGATGTGTCTCAGCATCGAGGAACAATTTGTTGGAAACAAGAAGACTCGCATCCTCATGCTTAATGCCCAATTCCACACCTTTGTCCAGGTCGATCAGGGCATCCGTGACTACTGCCGCCAGCTGAAGAGTATGGCCAATAGTCTTTCGTGGTTCTTTCGCGGGCTGAACAAGAAATACCAGCATATGGTAGCCCTCACCAAGTGACAACGCTAGATTCCTTCGTTTGACACGATGCTCTTTGATTTGGACCTAAAAGAAATTGACATGGATCCTATGGAAACTGCTCGAGGCACGCACCGCTACTTCTGCCACTTCACTACAACCTACCGCCCTTTCTTCTTTGACCGGTTCCTCCGCTCCGGCTTCCCACTCGCCATCGTCGACACCTAGCGCCGGCCGCGACAACAACAACTATAGGAGTCGTGACCACGGTCGGGGTGGCACCGAGTCATAGTCATAGCTCCTCGGGCTCCCCGACGTGGTCACCGAACTTCAACCCGATGATCGGCACGTTCCCGGTCTAGCCTGAGTACGCACAAGGTGTGCTAGGCATTCGTCCTCGTGCTCTCATGACTCCACCACAGCCAACACCCGGTCATGCTTTGGATGCTTCCGGCACCCCTTCTGTGCCCCCTAGCCTCGTCGTGCAAGGTCCACCACCCGGCTTTGGTGCACCCCACGGTTCAACATGGCTCCTGCCCGTGGTGCATCGGGTTACATCGCCCTCGTTACCTGAACTCCAACCTCCACTCTTGCGTTATGGGATCAGCAGACCATCGCCAACAACTACAATACAATGACTATCACTCCTTCCCTTGTGCATGGGTGGAACATGGACTCCGGGGTGGACGCTCACATGTCGTCTTCTCTTCTCCCCCTTCATCAGCTACCCCCGCTCCCCTAGTATTGTTGTCGGTAATGGGTCCCTGCTACTTGTCACCTCCACGCAGTATACTCTTCTTCCTGCCGAACATCCTTTACATCATCGCAACATTTTTATTGCCCCACATATTATTAAAATCCTTATCTCTGTTCGTCAATTCACCACTGACAATTCTTATTGACCCTTTTGGTTTCTCTATGAAGGATTTGGCAACCAGGACCCCCTCCGTGTCTAGCCGTGCACACTCCTGGCCAACATCACTCCCAGCTCACTATGGCGCCGGTGTCTTGGTCATCTAGGAGTCGATGCCCTGTCCAAGTTAGCTCCTTTAGTTTCTATTACTAAGAATGAGCTAGAACCCTGTATGTCATGCATGCCAGCTCAGCGGTCAGGTACGACAACCGTTTCTCCCCTCCAATTCTCGGGCATTCAATAATTTTGATTTAATACATTGTGATTTGTGGACATCTCCTATTCTTAGTGTTTTAGGTTTCAAATACTACCTCATTATTCTTGATGATTGCTCCCACTTTACTTGGACATTTCCTCTACATCTCAAATCCGACACGTTCACCACTCTATCACATTTTTTTTGCCTATGTGCACACATAATTTGGAGCCACTATTAAACTTGTCCAATGTGACAATATAATGACTGTGAATTTGACAACTTCACATGACGTTTGTTCTTTCTCACAAAAGGGGTCACCATGTGCATGTCATGTCCTCACACGTCTCCTCAAAATGGCAAGGCAGAACGTATCATTCGCACCACAAATAACATTGTCCCTTCTCTCAAATTTCAGGCCAGCATTCCCCCACCGTATTGGGTTGAGGCTCTTCAAACAGCGACATATTCCAACCTGCATCCCACAAAGACTCTTAGCTTCTCTACAGCTTTTTCGCCTTGTATGGCTCCCATCCTTCATACACTCACTTGTGCACCTTTGGCTGCAAATGCTACTAATGTGCCATCTTCATGTCTCAACACGTCATCTTCGATGAACTCTTGTTTCCTTTCACTGAACTCGATTCTACCATACCTTCCTCCAACTTTGATTTCCTTGACGGTGATGATACTAATGCGCCACTTCTTGTTGGAACCCATTCCGTCCTTGCTAAACAAGGCGGTCCTACTCCTTGGGATATCACTACCACCACGCCTGCTGCTGCCCCTGGAGCATCACCTGCCCAGGCTGATGCTAGTAGCGAGCCTAGGCTGGGACCCTCACCATCTGTTGCACCCATGCCCGACCTGGTGCCCAATCCCTCAACGCCTAGCTTGCCGCTCGGTCCCTCAATGTCGGGTTCGATGCCCGGCCCCTAGACGCCTGGTTCGGCGCCACATCCCACATTCTTGCCCGGGTCGCGACTAGGCTCCCTACTATGGCATCTACACCTAACCTAACGCCCCAACCCTCAACGACCGAACCAATGACCCAACCACTGGCACTCAACTCTCCAATAGTTGCCGCCGCCCACCTGATCTCCCACATACAGCTGTTCCCATTCCACCTTTTCACAATGATCATACGATGGTAACTCATGGTAAGAAGGGGTTTTCTCAACAAAAGTTTATATTCGACATGCAAACAACTACTCTATCACCTCTACCAAAGACCTTTCATGGTGCTCTGTCAAATCCCAATCGGCACAGGGGCATGA
Organism: Chloris gayana; assembly: GCA_031894775.1. NCBI lineage: Eukaryota > Viridiplantae > Streptophyta > Magnoliopsida > Poales > Poaceae > Chloris > Chloris gayana. The sequence continues at coordinate 46,826 of JAUNZO010002520.1, read as the reverse complement.
TTGATGTGTTCTCCGTGCTGCAGAGTAATCATACTTGGGACATCGTTCCCCCACCTCCTGGAATTAACATTGTGACTCATAAATGGGTTTTTCATCACAAACTTTATCCAGATGGATCTCTTGATCGGTACAAGGCCCATTGGGTCCTTTGAGGGTTTACAAAACGACGATGCATTGATTTTTGTGAAACGTTCAGCCTAGTGGTTAAGCCAGCTACCATCCGCACTGTGCTTTCGGTTGCCGTTTCTCATGATTGGCCAATTCATCAACTGGATGTGAAAAACACTTTCCTTCACGATATTCTCTCCGAGGCAGTTTATTGTGCTCAGCCTAAAGGATTTGTGGACTCATCTTGGCCCGATCATATTTATCAACTCAACTAGCTGAGTTCCCCGTGCGTTGCTGTGGAATGCTTGGAACACTTCATTTACGATGAATCTAAGAAGAACACAAAAAAGTGGATAGATCCTAATATGAGAAATTAATTTCATAATTGACTAAAATTTATTTGTGATGTATGCTTGGAATACTTATTTACGATGTTTCCATATATAGCTGAGACCAAGTTTCCTCCATCACGTCATGAGATTAAAGGTAGGTGGATCAAGGTATGGCTGCCGCCAGTGATAGGTGGTGCCTTCCAAAGAGAGAGCTCAGATGATCTGAGGTAGGGATTTTTGGTATTAATAGAGGAGCTGATGGTTCAATTGGACTTGATGGTTTTTCGCCAAAAGAAAGGGCTTGATGGTCATGGCTGATGATTCGACTCGTTGGATAGTTTCACATTTAGAGGAGTGAATTTGTGCCAATTGTTGACTATTTGATTGCTTTGTGTTAGGTAAAGTGGAAAGCTAATGAGGTACTAATGTAATACAATTAGAATGCAACATATATGTAAAAAATGAGCGCTCGGTTTAAAAAGCATTTTGATAATCTAATAGTTGTGGTGATGTGGCACAATGAGAGTCGAGATAAATAACATTAAATGACTGTTAGTTGGTTGCACTTTTAAAAGATATGTAGATAAATCTCTTTATGGGTTGAAACAGGCTCTTCGGCCTTGGTACAGTCGCTTTGCTGCTTATATTAAGAGTCTCAACTCATTGGTGCTTTGTCCGACATCTCCCTATTTGTCTACCATCGCGGCCCTTATACAACCTATCTCTTGTTGTATGTGGATGATATTGTTCTCACCGCTTCCTGTAGCACACTACTATACATGATCATTGATGCTCTTACCTCAGAATTTGCGATGAAAGATCTAGTACCGCTCCACCACTTCCTGGGGATGATCGTCGGTCACAGCAAGGCCGGTTTCTTTCTCTTTCAGCGCCACTACAGCTTGGAAACAATTGGTCGTGTCGGCATGGATGATTGCAAACCATGCTCCACCCTTGTCAACACCGGAGCCAAGTTGTCTCCGGATGGCGATCCTGTTGCTGATGCGACACATTTTTGTGCGCTTGTCGGAGCACTTCGATACGTTACTTTTACTCACCCGGACATCTCCTATGTTATTTAGCAAGTTTGTCTCTTCATGCATGATCCTCGAGAACCTCATCTCGCTTTGGTAAAACAAATTCTTCGGTACATCAAGGGCACTCGTTCACTATGGTCTCCGGATCCATCGGTCCTCTTCAACCAACATGGTGTCGAGTACTTACTTGTACGGGTATTTGCAACTCGGAAGATTTCTCACCAAGGACATGGTGGCACATTGAAGACATACGACCAGTTGGGAAGGCCCATATGGTCAATAGGTCGATATGGAAGGCGGAAAACTTGACAAACTTATCCGGAGTAATCCCCACGGAAAGTACAAGACCGATCGAGTAGGACTCTATATCGATAAGGAAGCTTAGAGACGAGTTTCCAATTGTGTAAACTTTGTAACCGACTTGGATTCTGCATGTAACCCTGCCTCATGACAGATATAAGATGGGGGTATAGACCCTACGAACACAAGTTTTAATAATCCGCAACATTAGCAATCTACCAAGGTAATATAATTCGTACAAGACGTAGGGTATTACTATCGATTGAGGGGCACTGAACATGTCTAAAGTGTTCGTGATCCATGCGGGGCCGTATAGTTTACTCGACGAGTTAAACCTCGACGGTTGGCATGCCGCGTAGGGGATCCCGACGAGATTCTATGGCGAGGTTGATGGCATCTACAATCGACTTCGACTTCGCTCCGGGATTCAAGATTTGCTTCGGGTCTCTTGACTTCGAGGATGATTTTGGAGGAAAGTTTCAACCGATCAACGGTGATCGCAATCTGGCCACAACTTCGGAAGCGTAATCACCAAAATGGTGATGCCAATCAGCGTCCTCCATTTGATGCAAGTGTCAACAATGGTGACCCCGATCGACGTCTAACCGGTGATGCACCTGGAACCAGCCAAGACGTAGCTTATGGAGGTGGGCAACATGCGGACACGTCGCCTTAACATCATCAGCAATGAGGAACCTGCGTAGGAAGAAATCGTAGTCAATCATCGAGGCTTCTCAACATGAACGCCCTAGAAGAAGATTTTGATGAAGAAAACGTTTATACAACTCCACTCCATAACATCGTGGGTGTTAAGAATATCTTAACCACCATGACTGAAGCAATCCCAAAAGAATAACAAATGCCTTGTTTATGGCGTGCATTATGCATGGTGAACGCGGCTGCATTGCAGACCCTGGTTTAAGGCCGCTCCGGTAGGAATCAGTCCTAGACCACTTCGTGTGGGCATCACAATGAAAGAGCAACTCTAATTGCGAATGCGCGTGCCAGGAATCCCAATCAAGACCTACGGGCTCCACTCAAGGCGAATGAGGATGCTAGAAACGAGCTCATGGCCTGTCATGCTGAGCATGTCGGCAATCAACACCGAGTACGAAGAATACGAGCGCCACAAGGCAGGCCATTACGATGATTGCCCGACCACGGGAGCGTAGCCGGACGGCAACCACAACAACAATGACCGCCATGCCTGTCGTAATGAGGGCGACCACGGCCACAATGACCGCAACTCCCGAAGTAACGATGGCGATTGCGGCCACAACAACTACAACGCTTGCTGCAACGACGGTGATTATGACCACAACGACCGCGACAACCGACGCAACAATGGCGACTGCGACTAACAACAATCGTTAGAGGCGCGATGACTGCGACAATCGGCATGATGGTGGTAGTCAACGTGGTGATGACCACGACAGCCATGATCTGCGACAATTGACGCGACAACGGTGATCGTGGCAACCAACCACTTATCGACAATAGTGATTGCCGGCGTAGCTCGAAGAGGGAGCAAAGGAACAACCACTCAATGATAGCGAGGACGATGACCGTGCATGCAACTATCACGATCGCAGTTGTTCTCCAACACCGCCCAGCCGGAGCCGCTACGTTGATGATGATAACGAGTATTCCAACATCTAGGTGTTTACGGAAGATTTGCGCATCTAAAAGTGGCCAAGAAGCTTCAAGCCGGTCAGTATCAACAAGTACAATGGGAAGACCGAACGAGTGGAGTGGCTTCGCAAGTACTCGACCGCTATCTGGTCTCCGGGAGGAGATTCTTTTGTGATGGCCATTTATCTCCCGTTGTGTCCTGAATCGGCGGCTCGACTTTGGCTCAATGCCCTTCCAAAAGGGTTTGTTACATCTTGGGGCGATTTAACTAGGAATTTTGTTGCTAACTTTCAAGCTACATGTGAAAAACTAGGAAGCTACTTCGACCTCAACAAAATGAAGTAGAAGTCGGATGAATCACTCAACAACTACATTTGACGATTATGTGCCAAGAAGGCTATGAACCCCAATGTCCCCGACCAACAAGTCATCTCTTCGTTTCAGGCTAGACTCCGGAGTGACGGCTTGGTGCACGAGATTGGTCGATGCAACCGTGGCCTCAACATGATGGCGTTAGAGAGCTTTGAAATTTCCGATGAGTATGCTGCTAGCTCATTCTACCTAATGAGTCGCCATGGCGGGAAGGGGAAGGAGCCCAAGAGAGACAAAGGCAACCAGTCCAACTCCAAGAACAACCACAAGCGGAAGGCCGACAATCTAGTCGCCGCCATTGGTCAATCTCATGGAGACAATCGCCTCGTGCCACCTAAAAGGGGCCCGAGGCCTCGAGTTTCGTTCAAAGATTTACTAGATGGTCCTTGCATCATTCATGGCAACAGCCACAATGCTAAAGAGTGCTTCGGTCTCAAGCCCTTCGCGTTATATGCTATGAACGTTACAATTTCAAAACCACCGAAAGACAACAAGGGTAAGGACAAGAAGCGGGAAGAAGACAAGGGTGTCAACGACGATGATTATCGGGAACATGTCAAGGATGTGAATTGTATCTTCGACGGTCTGATGGTTATGATTCCTAGAACAAGCAGAAGCTCGCATTTGGAGAAGTCAACGCCGTCGCCCTTGCAACACGAGAGTATATGCGATGGTCTAGGATTGTGATCACTTTTGACTGGTCGGATCACCCGAAAGTTATCCCCAAGCCCGGTCGATACCCACTCGTGCTTGCTCGACCCGATTCAAGAAGACTTTCACCGATGGATGCAGTTGTTATACTGAAGAAGAATCCTAAAGAATTAAGAATGTGTGTTGATTATACTAATGTCAACAATGCATGTCCCAAGGACCCTTTCACACCGCCTCGGATCAACCAAGTTATTTATTCGACCGCTGGCTGCGAGTGTCTTTGTTTCCTGGATGCTTATTCAGGCTATCATCAGATTTCGTTCAAGGTTGAAGACCAAATTAAGAATCTGTTTATCACCCCCTTTGAAGCTTTCTGCCATACAACTATGTCGTTCGGTCTAAACAACGCTGACGTGACTTACCAATGCGGTATGCAACGCTGCCCAGATTCTCAAACCGGTCGAAACGCTGAAGCCTATGTAGATGATATTGTGGTTAACTCCCGAAAAGCTGAATATCTTCTCTCCGACCTGGCACAGACCTTTAGCAATCTGCAGAACTAGCGGAGCGGTAGAAAACCAACTTGCATTGTCTTTACGACATACCATCACTACAAAGAGGTTCTCCTTTTTAGCGGTGGTCAATGTTACGAGCGCCACTAAAAACCAGTTTGTAGCGGCGGACAATGTACACTTATTTTGTAGCTGCGGGCAATAATGTGAGTCGCCACTCAAAATTAATTTTAAGCGACAAACAATTAGTTGATCCATCTCTAAAACGAAGATGCCACATCATTGATCCACACCTCCGTCCCTTCACCAATCACAAGGCTGCACACGGATTGTAAGTCCCTTCCTCCTCACAGTTTTCTGGGCTGGTCGGTTCTTGGACCGGACGCACTCGTGGTAGGGGATCGACAGGACACGGGAGACCGGGGCCCGACGAGGACACGGTTGCGGTGGGACTGTAAACTCTCTCTCTCTCTCTCTCTCTCTCTCTCTCTCTCTCATGCGAAGAGCGAGAGGAGCGCCATGTGCGGTACCTCTCCGGTGTTCCCTCCCATCCTTCCCCGGCCATCCTTATCCCGTGACCCCTCTTCGGCATCCGAGATCCGATTCCTGGCACGTGGGTGGTGGTCGAATTGGCCTGATCTGGCATGTGGCGGCTGGCGGCGGGTGGGTGGCAGCCGACCCCGGTGCCCCGTGGTCCGGTGGTGCGTGCCCCAAAAACCTTAACGCTCTATGCAAGATCGTCGGGACATGAATGCACAAATATACACAATGCTTATCTTTGTCGAGTTTCAGATTTAATGCCACATATATTGTATCATTTCTTTTTATTCTCAAATCCTTACAGTGTATTTATGTAGCTAAATATAAATAAGTGACTACAAAAACTCTATAAACTAAATATGTTGCCACAATGGTCTTCACCATAACAAAAACTAGAAGGTTTTGTGGGTTTACAATTGTAGCTACCTCGGTTCCAAAAATGTGTGATCATTAGTCAAGTTAGTAGCACATCATAGATTATGAGGAGTGGTTCCGGACAGGTGCGTAACTCTACTGCTGAACTTGGAGAAGAAGAAGACCATTAATGAGTTCTCTGGTGCTGATTAGACAGAGCCAGCAATGGAATTAAGACAATAGATGGTGGTAGAATCAGCGAGGTGGAACGCTAGCAAGATACACATATAAATTTCAGCTTTCATCAACAATATAAGCGTAAGAGTGGTATCATGCATGAATACACGTGCTTGTTCCATAGGACGTGGGGCGTTAATTGGTATCGAGTATAATCTCTCATCACATGTACACATGCATGTTGTGCCTTTAGGAGGGACATGTCGTGGCCTTGCATCGAGACGAGATATTGGTTATCTGCTTGTCGGTTATATATATATTATACACTCTGTCGAGGGCGTTAGCACATTAGGGGGTTAACTGTAACACCCTATCCCGTTTGAAGCTTGTAGTAGTTTGTGGATTGGACCTAGGTAACCCATGAAGTGAAGTTGAGCTGGGATTAATTCAACATTGGAAGTATAGGTGGGTGAGACTCAACATATAACTCTTGTTGTTCCAAGCATAGCACCACTGGGTCAACCCTTTTACATGAAGCAAGGACGAAGGTGTAAGATGCATGAATAAATGTAAGAGCGGTGAGTGGACTTTGGACACGGGGTGTTACAGTAGTAGTTTTGGACCAGAACATGAGGAGAAGAGAAATGTTTTAAATATTTTTCTAAAGATGAAGATAAATCAAGTTTGAATTTGAATTCATGTTCATGAGTGATTTAAAACATAAAGAGAAATGAAAATAAAGGATAGAAATAAAAACACGAGCACCAAACTTTATGTTGAAATTATCATTTCACAAATATGTTTGAACTATTACTGGCATTTCCTTTTGAGAAATAGATGAACAAGAGTTAGAAAAAAAATCAATTCACAGTGTCTTTTCTTCCGTTTAATATTTTGGAATATTACATAATTACATGACACCAGTAACAATTCAATAATTATGTAATATTCCAAAATGTTAAATGGAAGAAAAGATACTGTGAATTATATAGTTGCCCTGGTTGATTTCATGTTTAGTAGTCATTAATTTACTAAGTTTTACCCATAATTAACATCCTCGTTTGTTTGGTGTTTAGTAGTCGTCCCAAGAACAAAATTCGACAATATGATACTGTGCGATGTAAGATATCGATGCATGTCCTTATAATATTGTATTATATCTTTCATTCATAGAACTAGTAATCCACAATGGCAACACTGTTTATAGGACCTATTACATGCATGTAGCATTTTCTGTTGATATGAGATTTAGAGAGTTAAAAAAGATGAGAAACAATATAAACAGAATAAGAAAAAGACATGATCAGGACATACTACTTTTTTTTTCAGCAAGGCATCAGGAAAAGCATGGCTCCTACAGCAACTTTGGTTTGCGCGGATGCTTCTCAAGCTGCTGTCGGAGTGCGTGCTTCTGGCTGTCAGGACATGAACCTTCAAGCCAGACTTTCTTGAGGGAAATAGCATGCTTTAGACCTGAAAACGTCATCGTTGACCCATGACGACAGTCAAGCTTTAGCATTTCAAGCTTCTCCATGGATCCTGCACCGTACCTTACAAGTAGCCTTGAATATTTGTAAGCAATCTCCAGATATTGGAGCTCCAAGAACAGGTGAGTTGGGAACTGGATCTCATCGTCTTGACCCTTATTGACAAGAAGTCGAAGTATTCGCAGGCTCGGCAGGCTTCCAATGACATGTATCTCCGCTGGTTTCAACATTGCAGTTGTCTCTAAAACCAATTTGGTGAGGTGATTAAGACCTTTGAAACACTGATCTGACAACTTCCCCACGTGGCCGCGCAGTTTAAGGCTCAGCAGATTTGTGGGAGGGCTTATGTGATCCCAGAGGATGACATGGTTCTCCTCATCGAGCTGCAGCGACAAGGACACTAAATTCTCGAGATTCTTGATGGCTCTGCTCAAGTCTGGGCTGTTTTTCCTGTTGATGCCGGACACCTGGAGCTTTTTCAACTGTTTCAGGAAAAATATGTCTTCCAAAATGTCCTTCCCATTTGATGTATTGACATTGATAGCACCCAGCGTGTACAAGTCCTTGAGATGCCTAATTCCGCTACGCACCTTGACGCCATTTGAAGAGCCAACTGGTCGTCCATGTCCGAGGAGCTTGGACATGCAGGATGAAACTTGGCGTGGCCTGCTACTTGATGGCTTCGATTGCTCCTCGGCAGCCAAGTCATTCCCAATATCCATCCACGGCACATTGGTACCAGCTCGAATGTACTGCAGCTTCTGTAGTTTGTTCAGGTCGATGGCCACAACAGAGGTGTGTCTGATATCAAGAGTCTGGAGATGCCTTAGGCCAAACAAGGTATCCGGTAGTCGGGTGATTCCTCTTTGTCGTCTTAGGGAGAGGAACCTGAGGCGAGGAACCAACTTCAAGATCCGTTTGAGTTCGTCATCGGTAACACCCTCTGCGTCCTCCAAATCCAATACCCGCAGTGACTTCATCTTGCAAGAAATGAAGAAATTCTTCCAGTCTCCAGACACCGTGAATGACTGTAGCTGCGAGAAGTCCAAGTCGTCAAACATAGATTCGTCTCTTTTCCAGCTACTCCCAATGGTTAGGTGCTGTCCTTGGGTTTCTTTGCTTACTTTGTCTTTTCCCTCAAGTACCGAGACATCAAGTGGAAATAAAAACACTCCCTCTTCGGTGAGCCTTGAATTAATGTACTCCCGGAAGAAGCTAATGGTTTGACAATCGGACATGATTGCTTTCTCTGTAATGAGCCTGCCAAATAGCTTCTCCACATACTCCTCCATGGTTTTGCTTTCAGTACGTTTGGAGTACCCCTCTGCAATCCAGCGCCGCACAAAACGGCGCCGTCGGGTCATTTTTCCTTGAGGAAAAGCTGATAGGTATAACATACATGGCCTAAGGGATCGAGGAAAGTCATCAAAATAAAAATGCAACCAGGCGAAGAGATCTCCCAAGCTAACAAACTCTGGATTGGTCTCCAACTCATGCATAAAGTTTGCTTTCAAACTCCACAACTTCCGTTGCCATATGTCTTCTTCTTGAGTATCCAAGTATGTAGCTAAAGCTCTTATTACTTCCGGGATCCCTCCACACTTGGCCAAGATATGTTTCGCTTCTTCGAGCATGTACTCGTGCCTAAATTTTTCATTCCCTCCAAACGCCTGTTGTACAAAGAATTGAAAAATTGCCATTTGTTAATTTATACTTATGGTTTTACAGTTTTCCGTATGCACACAACAATTTATTACTCCGCAGTTATGTATTCATTCAATGAAACACATAGATTTTACTGAAATTCAAAACGCAGCTACGTTTTATAAGAAAAAGATTATTGAACATGCAAGTTAATAGGAATGCACACAAACAACCAGGTTTTGATCCGATGCCAGTCTTATGTCTGCCGTGCCTAACTGGTTAATCAACCTCAAACATAGGGCTTGTTGCTCTATTTATTTATTTATTTATTATCACCGGGTGGGATGCTGCCTTTTCCCTTCTAAGGCTTGCCAAGCTCAGCAAATTTTATTTATTTGGACAGCTTTGGTGCTGTCTTTCTGGAAGTTTGAATCTCATTCAACCTTAACTTTACACTCAAGGTATTTTGGACAAGTTTTTCTTCCCAAACAAAAACTAAAATCAATTACAATGTTTCAGAAAGACGTGCATCAACATCCATTCGGACATGTTAAATCGGATCTTTTAACAGTTCTTTTAAATCCTGTATCTCATATTTTGATGCATTTGAATCATGTTTATTATTTATAACTAGTGCAGATAAATAATACTAGTACACATAAAAATAACTAAGCGTAGCGTCTTAAATTGAGTAATTTGAATATATTCCAAACTTGATTTTACCATGTCAACAGTTTTCTTGAGTTTTGGTTATATATCTTCAAAACCTTATGTTTTGGTTATATATCTTCAAAACCTTATGTTTTGGCAAATGATAGATAAATCGTAACCATATGGTAGTTCACAGAGAGAGTGAAACCTTTCTTTTCTTTTAGTTATTTCTTATGGACTATGGTGTCCATTAATTACGGTGCAGAATATATTGCCACTACGACCATAAAGATGTAATAGGCCAAAACCGTTTTCTTAACTTAGTTGAGTTGTACAATGAATACGACTATGATACTTATAGCTGGAATCTAACTGCTTCCTTCCATTGTTTATATGAATATCTTACAAACAATAGTTTCACGGCGAGGCAGCACGAGGATCATTCTCATAGCGTGGACAACGTGCGTGATCAGGGTTATTAGATTCACCGCGACTGGCCGGATCGGAGCAGACCTTGCTGCCAGGTCAAGGCCGTAGCCACGTCATCCGGCCCGCCCATCTTAAGGACTACTACGACTATTCTACAAGCTTGTCTGGTGCTCCAAACAAAGCAGCAGAAAGGACTACTACGAGGTGTTGTCCCTGTCTCGGGACTCCCTCTATTTTTCTACTTCTTGTAGAATAGTGCAAATTTGTGTACTCTACTACATAACATCAACAAAGAAAGATAACAACAGGGGGTCTAGATCTGCGAACCTGTTTGAAAAGTTCAAGGGCTGCCTCAGATTCCAGAGCTTTGACTTTGTACACTGCATTATCTGATGTGGCACAACATTTGGCGACGATTTCTTCGGTTGTAATGACAATAACACAGCTCTTTGATTCCACATTTATCAAGTTCGACATCTTGTCCCAGTCATCTTTGGAACGCACGCCGTCAATGACTACAAGGTATGGTCTATTATCATGTAGGAATGCCTTACACACTTCGATGGGATTTTTGTCTCTTTGTGCATCGTCCAGTTTTGAATGAGATGAGAGCAAGCTACGACAGAAATCCTCCAAGTTGAAGGGATGGGGCACATCGACCCAACCGAACCACTTAAATGGCGAATTCTTGTCAACTGCACATTGGTACAAAAAGGTCTTTAGTAGTTCTGATTTTCCTAAGCCGGGGAAACCCCATACAGAGAGTACGAGATGTATGCCGGTTGCTGAGGAAACTAGGCCCGACAGTTCTTTTCTTTCCCCATCACGACCTATAAGGCGAGACTTCTGTAAAAAGTCATCGGCCTTTTCCCTAAAGTCCTTTCCGCCCACTGCCGTTGCCACTATGATACGTTTAAAATCCTGTACAGAACATAGAAAATAAAAAAGAAACTCAGATTTGTTAGATCCACTATGATACGTTTAAAATCCTGTACAGAACATAGAGAAAATAAAAAAGAAACTCAGATTTGTTAGATTTTAAATTATTTCTTTCATTAATCAATGATCATTAAAAAAAAAGTGAAATATATAGAGATTTTGTCAGTCTAAACCTTTAGGACTTAATAGGTATTCCACTCCGACAAACCCCTACAGATCATTACCCTTGAAGAAAAACATAATTCAAACCCTATGTTTAAATAATAGAAAATGCCTCAACATCATAGTAACAAAATGGCAGTTACCCCACTCAATGAACCATATTTTATGCTATAAGAGATAAATTATAACTAGGATAATTCCTACAGATTATTAGCATTGAAGAAAAGCATGATTGAGACCCTATGCTTTAAATAGGAAATGCCTCAACATCTTAGTAACAAAATGACTGTCACAATATTTTATAGTATACGAGATAAATTATTACTACGATAATTCTGATACCAATGACCTATATGACTTTTGTTACTGTATGACCTCATCATGTTCAGTACCACAACCATGGCTCATTCTGAGTTGTGACCATGCATGTGTATGGAATCATCAAATTAGACTCTTAGAGCATCTTCAGAAGAGTCTAACAACTCTCCCAATATCAAATAATAGGGGTACTCTAATAAATCATTTCCAATACTCCCAAAATCACTTATCCCGGGGGGGAGTGTTGGACATTAGTGGTCCCAATCCTTCTATTTTCAAGAGAATTAATATTATGTCCCCAGATGCTAAGTCCAACAAAGTCTATTCCGTAGACTTCGTTCTTCTCGATTGGTCACCCATCTCAAAATTGCCACAGGCCAAGCACGCTTAACCTCATATTTCTTCTTTGTAAGAGTATCATGTTAATCCTATTAAGTCCTAGACCACGATTTCACATACTAACCGCCTAAGAAGATTGACTAATACCACTTGTAAGTTATTAACATTGAGGCTCGGACCCGCTTACACCTAGCAAATCTATGTGAGTCCAAGACTTTCCTTATAGATCGAACACTAGTCTTTTCTATGCACTTTGTCCTCACTCATGCAACCCAAGAACAACTTCCTGGTTGGTCACACCATCTTGAAATTGCTCCGGACCTAGCACGCTTAATCTTAGAGTTCTTTGGCAGTTAGGTTCTGAAAGGAAGTCACAACTTGTTTAAATGGGTATCTATCAATCCTATTATTATTATGCCATAGGCCGGGATGTCACAACAGGAAAATTTACTCCTAACAATTTTTAGGATGGTAACGAAAACATGTTTTAGAGATAAATTTTTTAGGATACACTTATGTCTAAATTTCTCCGTCAAATGGTTATCCTTCTCCCTTCAGATGTGGGTTAAGTTCGGACTAATGGCACATGTCTATGGCATTGCCCATCCCTAACCCCAACGATGGCCATAGTCTTCACCAACATTGCTACTCACAACAGTTGTGGATAATGTGTGTTCTCGACCTAGCCACGAAACCTGGCCATAGTATTTTGTACCGAAAAACCAAAAAATGATCCAACCTATAGGTTGTATGTGTCATGTGTAGATATATATATCAAATAATTGAGGACTGTCAATCTGACCATTCACAGGAGTCAAGGTAAATCACTCGTAATAAATACTTTACAATTATATTTCACAAAGCTATAACTATTTATGTTGTTTCAGAAAACTATAATTTTCCCAATGAGTATAGAATTGTCTTGATGTATATATTGTATTACTCCCTCCTTCCCATAATGGAAAGCATATTACAAAGAAGCAAAAATCTCAAATTATATATAATATGTATTTGTCTTTGACAACATTAATCTTCCTCGTCCCTTACGCATGGAACAATTTGTTTCACTATCTAATTAATGCAGTGGTTAGTAATTGGTCAGGTACATGCATATGCATGAGAGAGCAACAACCAATATTAATAAATGGACTCTTAAGTTGGACATATGCTTATTCTTGGTCTTTGGGTCTGAGACCAATATGCACTATATAATGGGAAGGAGGGAGTAATAACTTAATTAGGATGACGCCAGGAATGAGAATGACCCATCCCGTAATTATTTATATGCACTATATAATGGGAAGGAGGGAGTAGATACCTTGTGAAAGAAAACGCAGACCGACTGGTTCCTGATCTGCAGTACATGGTATGGTCGACCCACGCACAACCTTGCGATCTCGAGCTGCTGTGTTGACACCACAATACGGCTTCCATTACCTCTTTCTGGTAGGTATGCTTGTACAGCGTGCCACTCCCCCATGCTGGACAAACCTTCTAGCACGACAAGGTATCTCTCTTGCAGGATATGCAGTAAAAAATTCTTCAGGGCATCAACGTAGCTGGTGGAAAATTCTATCTGGAAGTGGTCCGCCAAGTTTCGGAGGAACTCGTGCGGATTGAAGGGATGTGCCAACTTCAACCAGGCACGGCGACTAAACATGTCGCAAATTTCCGGCTTGTCGTAGGCCTCCTTGATGACAGATGCGCCGTGGTCTCCGGAGCCCCACACTGATATCACTCGAAGCTCCATGGTGTTCTCAGTGACCAGTCTAGTGAGGTCCACTGATCCTCCGAGGTTCTTAGTGGTGACCCTTGCTTCAGTGAGGATGTCAACTGCTGGTGCACCAGGAGCAGAGACGGATGCCAGCTGTTCCGCCGCCGCGACGTCGTTCATGAGACCGTAGCGCGTCTTCCTCCTGCTTACGTCCTCCACTCGTGCCTTGAGGACTCTTATCTCCGCAGCCACCTCGTCGAGCGGCGATACGGCTCCGGACTTGCAGGTGCAGGATGCAACCACCAAGTGACGCAACACGCTCCAGAGAGGCCTCTTCGTGTCCATGTGGACAATGAAGTCCATGCAGTCCTCCGTGTCATAGGACAAGTCCCGGACCTGCCCCACCCATGTCCTTCCAATATTGTTCTTCATCCGCTCCGCATCGGCCGAGTCGAGGAAGGACTGCATCATCTCGAACTCGTCCTGGATGAACACAACATCACGCTGCAGAGACTCCCACAGCTCCGTGTCCTCCTTGATGGCAGACTTGACCTTCTTCACAAGCGCCTCAACCACCGTCTTGGAAATCCCAATTGCTAGGTCGGCCATTGGGCTCTCGGTGTCTATCCTCCGTCTGCTTTGTTTGCAACAGATGTAGCTGGTACTACGAATTCATACATCCAATGAGTATATATATATATATATTGAGATCTAATTCTATAAAGAGAAGATATATAAGACCCAATAACCATGGAAGGTATCTCCCTTTCCCTGCTGGTGGAGATGTACAAGCGCACTCCAATAATATATTCAGCGCTAGCACCCAAGCTAGCTTCAGCTTACGTAATGAATAATCCGCCTTTTGAAATGGTGCACGTCACTCATAAGAACGCCGGGAGGTGCACATAATGTAATCACGTTGTGCTCAACGAATACGAATCCCCTTCTGCAGAGATCAATCCCTTTTGCGCTTTTTTCAGGATGCCACGAATCACTTTATTAGAAAACTTCCTTTGCTCGTCGAAAGGATAAAGGTACCAATTAGCCCCATCCGCAAGAAAATTAATCAATGGAACAATCAGTGGATCCTAAAGTAAAGAACATTTTTCTCGGAGTGCAACTAAATCAGAGTATGTCTCTCGGTGAGGCACACAAGATAATTAGTACGTGCAGTTTTCTCCATCATGGAAATTTACTGTTCGTAGCGGGTAACAGGAATGGATGATTTACAATCCAACAAAGTAATAACCGTTGTGTAGTTACTCCCACGTTTGAAAAACCACACTAGTATGTGTACATAACCATTATAAGGACGTGTTTGTTTCAAGACTTTGTAACGCATTCGGGTACAGGGAGGTATCTCAATCCGTTACTTTTGTTTGTTAGAAGTGCACTGTAATCCCATACCGTGTAATGGGATACAGGCGTATAGAAACCCGACTCCCCCTTCCCAACCGGTATCAGATCGATTCAGCCTCGCTCTCCCGTTCTCCATGGTTTCTCCTCTCACGTGGAGCGCCGCCGCCGCCGCTGCCGTCGCGGATCGGCCCGTCCGATTGCTTGCCACCGATTTCTCTCGTGAACGGCTAGCGAAGGTCCCGCCTTCCATCCCCGTGGCCTCTGCAATTTTCGCCCAACTGCTCATGGATCTAGACGCCTTTATGGCTCGCTGGCTGGACTCGTGCGCCACCTCTCCCTCCTTAATCTTTCCGGATCCTCATTGTGCAAGGTTCGCCACAGAGCACATCAGTTCTGAGAGCAGGGCTCATGAGATTAGCACTCAATTGGCTCTCTCTCCTTTGGAGCTTCCATGCGATTGCCCTTTCTTCAGTCTTCTGGAGCTTCCATGGTTGATTCGTGTTTAGATTAGAAATTCATGTCCTATTCGATATGATTGCTTACCTGTTCTATGATTTTGATTTTTTTCCAGTTGTTCGTCCTAAGTTTTTTTCTTCTTCTTTAAAGTGACTCTGTTACGATTAGATTACGGAGACGAACCAAACAAATTCGGTATTAGCTCAAATCGTTTACATTACAGCTGTTATCTCATTCCCATTGCGTTTGCGTTTACGAAGTTAAACCAAACACTTCCTTACTGTTTTGAGTACTTGCCTATTCACCCGGCGTGGAATTTCATGTTCTGTGTCCCTCTAATCTGATTCCGTGCCAATAACTCTGTAAGGAGTATTTACTTGTGACCCAATGATTCTTATTTGTTTTTGTTATACATAACATTCTGAAACCATGTTTATTACCTATTATATTTGGACAAAGAAAGAGGAGAAAAATATGTAACAAATTCCATCAGTTAGGTACGTTAATCATTACCATAAGTTTTCATTCTTTATTATAACTTGGATTTTATATAGGATTAACATTCAACAGATACAATGACTGCATGGACCACGAATATGTAATTTCCCATTCCGATTTATTTACCTGACTATCTCCATATTACTTTCACAAAAATATCTCCTACCATAATTTACATATCGGGTTGGACCTCTATTTATTTACCTGGCCAGGCATGTTGCTAGAATTTGCTTTATTTTGTTATCTTTTGCATTTGTTACGCAGACAGGGAGCATGCACAGTCTTTAGTGCGGCTCTATGGCAGTCTCCCTTAATAAAAGTTTAAATAGAACTGAAGGGACTCCTTTCCATAGTAGAATAAGATTCTATAATCTAAAGTAGACTCAGGAATACCTAGCGAGATGGAGAGCAATTTGACTATCGTGGATCCATTGCAATTTGACTGTCGTGGATGCATTCTTGTAACAACCCTAAAGAATGAACATGCATTTCATGTCATTAGCATCCTGTCATCATGAGCATTGTAAATTAATTATTTGATTTTGTATTGAGATTGGTGCACATAAAATATCAAGTAGCTAAAGAATAAAAGAAGTGCTTAAAAAGAAATAAAATAAGAAGAAAAGTTATAATTAATAATTTCCAATGTTTAAACATAATGAATAAAGATTTATGGAAATTTCCTGGAATTATTTTGCCTTGCAAAAATGATTACAAGGCATAAACAAAGTCTCTTTTTTTAATTTATCTACGAATTTTTAACTCGAGAACAATTTGGAGTTTTTCCCTGGACCTAATAGGAAAGATGCTTAGAATCTTCTTAGTTACACCCTGAATTTTTCCCGTAATTTTTGTAGCACCGGAAGCATGTTTTTTAATTAGTTAAAAACCCGGGGGTTTTATGTAAAATGACCCGACCCCCTGTGTCACTCTCTTTCTTCTCTCTCTCCCCTCTCCCGCGCCTCACCACCGCCGCACCCTGCACCGCCTCCCGGCCGCGCGCCACGCAGCCAGCCACGTAGCTGCTTGCGCAGCTGCTCGGGTGCCTCCCTCACCGCCTCTCGGCCGGGATAAAGGCCCCGCCCGCCCTATCCTCTCCCTTCGCCTCCATTTCACTCCCCACCTCACCGCCACTCTCGCCCCTCCGGAGCATCGCCGCCCGGCCGCTCCGGCAGCCCTCCGTCCGAACCACCCCCGGCCAAAGCTCCGCGAGTCATGGCGAAGCTCCCCAAGCCCTTCAATTAACTTGAGCCGCCTCCGCTCCGTCGAAGCGAAGCCGTTTTCCCCGTCGGGCCATCACCGTTGTTCTCCGCCGCGCCTGGAAATTGGTGTTGTCCGGTGAGCTAATCGTCCTCTCGTTCCTTTGTGTTGAAGCGCAACTTAGTACTCTAGCTCCTGGTCAAGTGCTCACCGTTTTCTTCCACAGAAGCCGTGAATTTCACCGTACTATTTCCGGCCGTGCTCAAGCTATCACCACCCCCGTCGTCATCTTGCTTGTGATGTAGGCGCTTGTGGCGAGTTTTTCCCCAATTTTGGGCGGTTGCGGTGAGCTCCGCACCTTGCCGGAGGTTCGCCGTGGCCGCATCTCGCCGCCGGCATAGTCGAGGCGAGCTCATGCTCCGCTCGTCACACCGGAGGATCCGCCACAACGAGCGGAACCTCTAGGTGTATTCGCGGCGAGCTTTAGGCCAAGCTCGGCCAACTCCGGCCGTTGCACCGCCGCGCGCCCGCCGCCGCGGCGAGAGCCACACCGCGGGCCACACGCCGTGGGATCGCGTGTGGCTACGCGGGATCGGGTGTGGCCAACCTTGTGGCCCTCCGTGTGTCACGGAATTGAATTTAAATTTTCAAAATTCGTAGAAAATTCCATAAAATTCAGAAAAATGTCAAACCAACTTTGTTAGACTCGGAAAAATGAAATCAATTCATTGGTGAAATCAAATAGGTATGTTGAGTAAATTTATTTTATAATTAGTAATTAATTACCTTTCTTTGATTAAAGAAAGGTTATTATTTTATGGAAATAAAATGTTTAATTAGGAAAAGTAATTTTATTTAATGAAGGAGATACTACAGACGAAATTAATAATGAAATTTATTTTTCCAAAATTAAACTTAAACTATGTTAATTTATATGATCACAATGTAGTAACCTTTAACCACTTAAAGTAAATATTTAATTATTGCCTAATAAATCAGAATAATTCCTTAATTATTAAACTTAAGTAATTAGTGACCTTAATTAAGTAATTAAGGAAACAAAATTTATTAATAATAATCTTAATTAAACATGTATTAATCAGCATGATTAATTGTTAAGTAATGCTTAATGAACATACTTATCCATAATTGTTAATTAACTAAAGTGATTAAGCATTAATCATTAATTATTATATATGGAACTTCAATAATAAATCATTGCATACTTTCATCATATGCATTCATGCATACATGATTGTGATTCGCGATGCATTGCTTGGTCGACTAGGTTCAAGTGATCGAGGTTCCACCCGAGGGCGAATCAGAGTCGGGGATCTCGAAGTCGACCCAGCCGCCGAGGAGACTAACTTCGAACAAACTCAAGGCAAGCCCCGGTGCATCCTACCTATGTTTTTAAATATTTTATTTTATCACATAGTACGGTTATGCTTGTGCATTAGGTGTTAGGGTTTGGTTGAAACCCTAGATGCATTATGGTAGATTCCGGTTGTTTCTTTTATACTGGTACGAGTAGCTCAATAGAGGCAACGGTAGCTGGTTAGGGCACTTAAAGCATGGAGGCTTTAAGAGTTTATGTGTTGACACTAAAGATGATGAGAGTGTTAATGAAGTTGAGACCGGACGGGCCCCGTAGGAGAAAGGGCAAGAAGGAGATGAGGTCTTGCAAGGTGGTAGCCCCGTCTCGTGTCGGTCAAGGACCGTACCGTTGTCGGCTTAGTTGAACAAGTTTGAACGTACCGCACTACATGCTGGTATCATGGGCCCAGCAAGCTGATGTACCCTATCGCCCCGGAGATGTAGCGTAGCCGGCTCTCTTTGCTGGCTGTCGGTGAGAGGATAGTCTCACGGGAGGGAGATGGGTCGACCACGAGGGAAGTCGTGGCGTCGCCATACTTCCGGGGAGTTGGAAATGGCTAGTCTGCTGTCAGGTGCTAGCGGGAAAGGTTGTCGTATACGATCGGTGTGATGCGTATACGTCGTATAGTCGGGTTTTGCCGACTGGTATAAATCGGTTCGAATCGCTGTCCCTCACAGTAATGAGTACCGCTTGTTTAGCTCGTCACATCGTAGTAAATACTGGAAGATGAAGATGAGGGATGAAAGGATAAATGATCTATATTTATCTTGTCTTGCAAACTTGATTGCAATAGTGGTAGGTTGCAAACCCCAAGGCTAATGAACTTAATACCGAGCTAAAATACTAAAAGTAAGGACCCAACCTTTAATGCTGTTTTTCGCAAAGGAGTAAACCCCACAGCCGAGAAAGCCTTTGCATACTAGGCGTCGGCCTTAGCGTGCCATGTTGACGGGTCGGTCTTGTTGAGTATTAGAATACTCAAGGTTTGTTCGGTACCTTTCAGGGAACGAGTCGTACTTCCACGACTTGTATGGCGGCTTCCCGGAAGAGGAGCAATGTCCGGAGGGAGGTTCCCTTCGGTGGGAACGTATCCCCACACCTTGATGAGAGAGGACCGTGATGTACGAAGGGCTCGGTGCATCACGTCGTTTCGTAAAGTATTTTGAGTTGTATAATAGACGAGCTTCCGTTAAATCCTCGTAGGATGTTAAACTCCTATAATGTTATATTCCGCTGCACAAATGTTTGTATTTTGAAAACCTGGTTATATTATACCATGATGTATATATTATGGCTTGTATGAGATGATGTTTCTGTTGTAACTCGCTTCGTCGAGTGTTCCTCTGTTCCGATTCCTGGGTGTCCCGCTGGGTGTCCCGGAGGGATGTCACAATTCTCCCTACAGCATGTCATTTTCTCTCGATGTGGACACTTTGCGTCGCAGAACGTGGCTTTCGCTCAACCATGCCTGACGCACGGCCCATATGCGGTCGGTTTTCTCGCGCTTCCGGTTGCTCCACAAGTTGCTGGTGCCCCTGCATTTCGCTCGCGTCTCCTGCCTTCCCTCGCGCGCCTGCATGGTTCGGAAGGATTTTTTTCTTCATGCGTCCACAAGTTTGCCTGCGTGCGGCCATCCACTCACCAGGCTCGCTCTCATGGCTTCAAGGCCAGCGGCGGCGCACAGATTTGCGCAGATGGCAGAGGAGGCTAGACGATCCTTGAGAGGGAGGGAGTTCGAATGACTGATAGATGTGGTGCTTCACGGGCGGGTTTGGGCCAAGACAGTTGACGGGTTTGTGCAGGGCGAGGTGGGGCAACCTCCATGGTAGCTGACAGAGAGAGAGAGAGAATGGTGGCGCTATGCACATTTAGCATAAAACCACTTCCCTTTGTTTCTATTTGCACATTACTCAAGCCACAATTGTCAAACAATGTGTTAAAAACATTGTCAAAGATGTACTTGCTATACTTAACGAGTGAAACTAACGCGCTTCGCCACGCACATCAGGTATGGTATGAGTAAGTTTCTTTTTAACACATCGTTACTGGGAAGTAAATAAGAATAAAGTCAAGAATTTGTTTGACAATTGTCGCTTGAGTAATGTGCAAATAGAAACAAAGGGAAGTGGTTTTATGCTAATTATGCATAGCACCACGTGCATTCTTCTCCACCGCATTCAGCACCCTCTTATCCTCGGTCGGCTTCTCTACTCCGTCCTCCTCAACCGTTCAACCACTCTCTCTCTCTCTCTCTCTCTCTCTCTCTCTCTCTCACACAGCTACCATATGGAGGTTGCCCACCTCTCCCTACACAAACCCATGAACTGTCTCGGCCCAAACCCGCCCGTGAAGCATCGCAACTATCAGTCATTCGAACTCCCTACCTCTCAAGCGTCGTCCAGCCTCCTCTGCCATCAAGCGGCCGCCGCTGGCCCAGAAGCAATGAGAGCCCGCTGAGCGGATGGCCGCACGTTGGCCAACTTGTGGACACGTGAAGAAAAAAATCCTTACCAACCATGCAGGCGCGTGAGGGAAGGCAAGAGATGCGAGCGAAATGCAGGGGCACCAGCAAAGAGCAAAGAACCGGGCAAATGTGTGGAAGAACCGGAAGCATGAGAAAAACCGACCGCATGGGCCGTGTGTCACGCGTGGTTGAGCACAAGCCACGTTCTGCCACGCAAAGTGTCCAGACGAGAGAAAATAACGTGTTGTAAGGAAAATGCATCCACGACAGTCAAATTGCAATGCATCCACGGTAGTCAACTTTAGACTATAGAATCTTATTCTAAAAGGAAAGGAGTCCCTTCAGTTCTATTTAAACTTTTATTAAGGGAGGCTGCCATAGAGCCGGACTAAAGACTGTGCATGCTCCCTGTTTGCGTAACAAATGCAAAAGATAGCAAAATAAAGCAAATTCTAGCAACATGCCTGGCCTGGCCAGGTAAATAAATAATCTTTGCTTGGAGCCACCACGTCCACTCTCGACATGAAGAAATTTTCACATTAATGTAAAAAAGGAAAGCTATAAACCGTTATATTTTATAAAGTTTTGATGGTCTAGATTAAACAAACTCCAATTTGTAAATAAATAATTAAAAAACTTCAAACAAAGATTGTTTTCACCTCTAATACGTAAAGCAGCAAAATTAGGAGTAAATGGAGCTCTGTAACAACCCTAACAATAAAAAGTGCATCTCATGGCATTCATGATCATGTCATCATGTTGCATTTTTAAAACTATTTCATTTGGTGTTAAAAATGCACATAAATAATGAATTTAACCTAAGTCAAATTTAGATCTTAAAAAGACAAATTAAATACAAGTAACTTATGGAGTTTAACATTTTCTCTTGGTTAAGCATAATGATAAAAGATTTATGAAATTGCTCTGAAATTATTTTGCTTTGTAAAAAGGTCTACAAGAAATAATGAAAACTTCTCTTTTAATTTAAACTTAAATTTTTAATCCGAAATTTATTTAGAATTTGAACTTCGTCCTAAAAGGAAAAAGATCCAGAATATTCTCAAATGTATCCCTGAATTTTCGCATAATTTTTCGAGCCTTGGAAGTATGCTTTTCAATTAATTAAAAATAGAAGGACGTTTTTGTAAAAATGCCAAACCAGCCGCCGACCAATCTCTCTTTCTCCTCTCTCCCACCACGCCGCACCGCCTCACCCCCGAGCCACCGCGGCAAGCTCCTGGCACGCGCCCCGCCCTCCTACTGCCACGCAGTAGTTTCCATACCGCCTCACTCTGTGCCCCATCGGGATAAAGGCCCGGCGCCGAAACGCCGCCGCCGGTCCGCCCCTCCTGCTCTCCGCCGTCCAGCCGCCTCCAGCCATCCCCGCCCGAGCCGCTTAATTTCTGGAAACGGACAAGAAGTATGAATGGAGAAATGAAGGTGAAGAAGCTTTTCGGACATTGAAGAAGTTACTCGCAATAGCACTAGTGTTAGCTCGGTCGGAGTGACCAAACCATTTGATATGTAATGTGATGCCTCGGGCAACGGACTTGGACGTGTTCGAAGGCAAGAGAGTCGAGTAATTGCCCACGCATCTCGATAGCTTAGGCGACATCGGGAACATTACCGACACATGATCCGGAACCAGCGAGTTGTCGCTCTAGCATCGAAAGCCGGAGACATTATCTCCTCGGAGAAATTTGGTACATCTATATACAAACTACAAGAGCCTCAAATACGTCTTCACTCAAGCGGATCCGAACATGCCCAACAAAGATGGTTAGAGCTGATAAAGGATTATGAGATCAAGGTTCACTACCATCCCGAGAAAGCCAATGTCGTAGATGACGCCTTGAGTCGAAAAGATCATTGTAACAATCTCACCGTGATCGAAGCATCTTATTCCTACTATTCACGAAGAAGTAGTAGCGGTTCAGCAAAAGGATGCTGGTATAGAACAAATCAGAAGACGACTCCAAAATGGAGAAGTTAAGTGTTTCTAAGAAGATGACAAAAGTGTTATCTCGGTTCAAAAATAGGCTAGTAGTGCCTAGGAACTTGGAATTTCGCAAGGAGATAAAGGATGAAGCCCATACATCTAAGTATGCTATTCATCCGGGCACCAACCAACTCGTATCTAGAGCTGAAGAAAAGATTCTGGTGGACAAGAATGAAACGGGAAATAGCAAAGTATGTCCGTGAGTGAAACACTGGTCGACGAGTGAAAGCAGATCATCGGAAGCAAATAGGTCTACTTCCATCTTTGAGTATTCCGGAATGGAAACAGGAAGATATTAGTATGGATTTCATTATCGGCTTAACCTTAACTCCATGGAAGCACGACTCTATGTGGGTCATAGTGGACAGAGTTGACCAAGGTCAGCTCACTTCATATCGGTACATACTCGGTACACCGCCAAGAAATATGCAGAGCTATACATCGCCGCATTCTCTGTCTACATGGAGTACCAAGACCATCATCTCGGATCAAGGAGCTCGGTTGGTGTCTAGATTTTGGGAGCAATGGCATGAGTCGTTGGAAACAAGGTTGATTCGAAGTTCGGTGTATCACCCTCAAACAGATGGACGAGATAGAGGGAAGCAACCAATATCTAGAAGATATGCTTCGAGCTTGTATCTTGACATACCACCAAGCTTTGGAAAGATGCCTATCGTCCGCAGCATTCTCCTATAGCAACCGCTACCGAGAGAGTGTCGGAATGTCACCGTTCCAAGCTCCGTATGGTCGTAGCTATCACACACCATTAAAATGGTCCGAAAGTGGAACAAGAGAATAATATTAGGATCCAAGCTAGTAAAGGATGCCGAAGAGCGAGTAGCCTCATTCAACGAGAACCTCAAGAGAGCTAAATCTCGACGGATCGGTTATACGGATAAAAGACGTCGAGAATTAGTGTTTAAGGGTGGAGATTGAATATATCTTCGAGTATCTCCTA
Organism: Chloris gayana; assembly: GCA_031894775.1. Classification (NCBI taxonomy): domain Eukaryota; kingdom Viridiplantae; phylum Streptophyta; class Magnoliopsida; order Poales; family Poaceae; genus Chloris; species Chloris gayana. Next base: position 22,816 of record JAUNZO010002520.1, on the reverse strand, counting down.
CCAAAGGTGTCCAGCAATTTGGGATCAAAGGAAAGTTAGCTCCACGGCATATCGGAACTTTTCAATAAAGCAAGATGTGAAGCCGGGACATATCGTTGGAATTACCAAGCACACTTATCGGGAATTCACAAGGTATTCCACATATCTCAAGTGAAGAAGTGTCCGAACCCACCGGTAGATATCCCGACAGGTGATGTGGAGCGGTTACAACCGGAATTGATGTATGATGAACATCCGATCGAGTGCTCGTCACCAAGGATCGAGTAACTTGACATCAAACCATCAAGTTCTACAGGATTAAGTGGAGCAATCACTCCGAAGCTGAAGCTACGTGAAAACAAGAAGAGTTTCTCCGATCCGAGTTACAGAGATCTTTAGTACCATCGCCTAGTCGCTCGATCGTGAATCTCGGGACGAGATTCCTATAAGGGGGAGGGCTGTAACAACCCTAACAATAAAAAGTGCATCTCATGGCATTCATGATCATGTCATCATGTTGCATTTTTAAAACTATTTCATTTGGTGTTAAAAATGCACATAAATAATGAATTTAACCTAAGTCAAATTTAGATCTTAAAAAGACAAATTAAATACAAGTAACTTATGGAGTTTAACATTTTCTCTTGGTTAAGCATAATGATAAAAGATTTATGAAATTGCTCTGAAATTATTTTGCTTTGTAAAAAGGTCCACAAGAAATAATGAAAACTTCTCTTTTTAATTTAAACTTAAATTTTTAATCCAAAATTTATTTAGAATTTGAACTTCGTCCTAAAAGGAAAAAGATCCAGAATATTCTCAAATGTATCCCTGAATTTTCGCATAATTTTTCGAGCCTTGGAAGTATGCTTTTCAATTAATTAAAAACAGAAGGACGTTTTTGTAAAAATGCCAAACCAGCCGCCGACCAATCTCTCTTTCTCCTCTCTCCCACCACGCCGCACCGCCTCACCCCCGAGCCATCGCGGCAAGCTCCTGGCACGCGCCCCGCCCTCCTACTGCCACGCAGTAGTTTCCATACCGCCTCACTCTCCGCCCCATCGGGATAAAAAGGCCCGGCCACGTTCGTTTCTTTTTCTCTCCAAACTCGCACGAAACGCCGCCGCCCGGTCCGCCCCTCCTGCTCTCCGCCGTCCAGCCGCCTCCAGCCATCCCCGCCCGAGCCGCTTCAGCAAAAGCTCAGCAAGGATGTGCTGGAGCCTCACATGGCCTCAATTCCCATCTAGGCGCCCCAAGTCGTGAGATCGAAGCCACTTTTCCTCAACCGGAGATCGTCGACGTCCGCGGCAGCCGCCCTGAAATTCCTTCGCTCCGATTCTTTCCGCCAAAGGTGCACAAAACACTACTCTATCATCTAGCTAACTCGCGCTGTCATCTATCCACAAGCTCGACGGCAATTGGTCAATTTTCCGGAGTTTCGTCCGCCGCCGCATGCCCCTCGCCGGTGCGCATCACCTTCCGGCCACCCCATCGGTAAATCTTCACCGTGCCGGTCGTTGCCATGTTCTTGTGAAGCTTCCACACCAAGTCGTTCTTTGTTTGGGCAAGCGAGGCGAGCTCCGGCCGCCGCCGAAGGCTCCTCAAGGCCTTTGCTCGCCGCCGGTATTTTTCCGGTCACCACGCCGCCGTGGACCCCACTGCGCGTTTCACCGTGTCGCGTAGAGTCGCCCGAGCCGCGTCACCGGCTGCCCCACCCCTTCCGCACTCCTCCGGCGACCCGCCGCCGGGTCCGGCCGCCACCCGCCATGGCTGGCGAGTTCGAACTCGAGTGGGCCGCGCATGTGCCATGGGCCGTCCTCCCGTGGGCCCGATCAGATGTGGCCCAAAGTAAGTCCCACTGTTTTTTTGTAATTGAATTGATTTCAGATTTTATTCAAACTTCGAAAATTCATAGAAAATTTCACAAAAATCAGAAAAATGCCAAACAAAGTGCATTAGATTCATACAATTATTCTCTATTTAGTTATGTATTCAAATGCATATTTTGAGAAATTATAATTTTATAGTTTAATTAATTACTTTCCTTTAATTAAGAAAATCTATTATTTTATGCTAATTATTGTTTGATTTTGAGAAATAAATTTCTTTAAAAATTAGAGATACTGCAGATGAAAGTTTTTGTTAAGTTGTTTTCCAAAATTGAACATAAACACCGTCATTGCATGTGATCCCAATTTAATACCCTATGTATCATTGATTAATGATTAATCATGATTTGTTAATTAATGAACATGATTAATTGTTAATTAATGAGCATAAGTATTTGTTAATTAATAAGCAAGATTAGCTGTTAATTAATGACCAGGATTAAGTATTAGTTAACGAGCATGATTAATTATTAGTTGTTAGTTGTTAATTAGTGAACATAATGAATCGAGTAATTGTTGGTTAATGAACGTATTTAAGGAAACCATTGCATAATCATATCATGTACATTCATGCATGCATGGTTGTGATTCGCGACGTATTGTTGGTCGACCTAGGTCGTGGCGTGATCGAAGTTCCGTCCGAGGTCGAGACAGGAGACGGGAACGTCGAAGTCGACCAACACGCCGAGGAAGCTAACTCCGACTCGAATCAAGGCAAGCCCTGGTGCATCCCACCTATGTTTTTAAAGTCTTTTCTTTTATCACGAGTAATGAGTCTTAATTGTGCATTAGGTTATAGGAGTTGCTTGATACCCTAGATGCATGAGATAGGTTTCCATTTGTTTATGCTATACTTGGTACAGGTAGCTCAATAAAGTTCGATAACTCGCTAAGCTTATGTCATAAGGAATCGGTAGAAGTCGAGTGGTGGCACACACTACTCGCGAGATATAGGATAATGACTGGTTCAATGTTTATGCTAAGAAGATTGATAAGAGAAAGATGAGAGTGGAAATGAAGATGTTAATAAGCCGAGACCGGACGGGCCCTATAGGAGAAAGGGCAAAGACGAGGTCTTGCAAGGTGGTAGCCCCGTCTCGCGTCGGCCAAGGACCGTACCGTTGTTGGCCCTGCTGAGCAAGTATTTGAACGTATCGATTTACATACCGGTGTTATGGGGCCGGGAAGCCGATGTAACCTAATTGCCACAACGGTTGGACGTAGCCCATCCCCTAATTGGCTGGAGAATGAGGTGAGGCCTCATGTCTCAAAGGGAGAGGAATGGGTGGTCGCTCACGGATAACGTTGAGGACGGGTATCGCGTGGGGTCCCCGGGTTCTCGGGCGGATGGGAGACTAACCCGGCCACCGTCAGGAGTTAGCGTGAAAGGCTGTCGTATGCGACCGGTGGGGTGCGTATACGTCGTGTAAACGGGTTTTCCCAGCTGGTGAAATCGATTTGAATCGCTGTCCCTCGCAGTAATGAGTACTGCTTGTTCACCGTGTCACATCGTAGTTAATCAAGTGAAAGATGAAGGAAGATGGATGAAAGGACTGTTGTTTGGAATTTATCTTTTCCTGCAAAACTTGATTGCAATAGTACTAGCCTGCAAACCTAGAGGTTAATGAACTTAATGCTGAGCTAAAACTTTGAAAGTAAGGATCCAACCTTTTAAGCTGTGTTTCGCAAAGGATTAAACCCCACAGCCGGAAAGCCTTTGCATACTAGGCGTCGGTCTTAGCGTGCCATGTTGACGGGTCAGTCTTGCTGAGTATTAGAATACTCGGGGTTTGTTCGTTATGCTTTTTCAGGACCCGAGTCGTACTCCCACGACTTGGACGGTAGTTCCGGAAGTGGAGCAGTGTCCCGATGGTGGTTTCCACCAACGGGAACGGATCCCGACATCGTGAAGAGGAGGACCATGATGTACGAAGGGCTCGAGTGCATCACGTTGATCGTTAAATAGTCTTTTGTTGTATAAAGTACATTTTCCACTGCAAGATTCGTAGGTTGTTAAACTTCATTAATGTATTATGCTTCCGCTGTACAATGTTTGTATTTCGAAAACCTGGTTGTATTATACCATGATATATATATTCTGGCTTGTATGAGATGATGAACTGTTGTAACTCGCTGCGTCGAGTGTCCCCCTGTACCGAGTCTTGGGTATCCCGGAGGGGATGTCACAAGCTCCTTGATTTGGAATAAAAAAATATAGGCAGAGGCAACGATGTGTTTTTTTTTCTGGTGTGGCCTCACCAAATAATGTTGTATTGCACCATATCTTACATACGAAAGATTCTATTGTAAATATCTGTAGAAGACACGAGAGAAGTAAAGTCCACAGTAGTCACTCTTTATCTGTCTCCATCTTTCTTCTTCCTAGATTCTTTCCAACACCAACAAAGCTGAACTACACGAAGCTTGACTCAACGTAGCATAAAGATCAAGAAGTGGCAGGCTAGAGCAAAGCTCATCCAGCACCAGAGCTTAATTAGCCTTCTCACACTATGTAAGAAAATGAGTTTAGAGACTCTTCCTAAGTCACATTGAAGACTCTAAATTTTCGAGTCTCCAAATTCGCGTCTCTAATGATACGTCATTGGAGATTCTAATTTTCAGAGTCTGCAATGATCCCATCATTAGAGACTCGTTTTGCTAACCAGAGTCTCCAATGATGGAGGCCATTGGAGACTCTGATTGCCAAAAAGAGTCTACAATGGCTGGTCATTGGAGACTCTTTTTAGCAAAAGGAGTCTGCAATGACTTATCATTGGAGACTCTTTTCACCAAAAAGAGTCTCCAATGATATATGAAGAAACAAAAAAAAATGCATCATAAATCCTTTTTTTCTATTTCATGCACATGACTAGAGGTTCAATACACATCCAGTCACAAGTATGATTACATAAATATGGTTACATTCCGCCGAAAATATGGTTACAAGCACATACATGATTACATTCTACGTAACGTATGTACTTACTTAACAAGTTTAGAAACACTTCAAGAATAACCATGTGAATCAATAACAATGGTGCTCTTCCTAGTAGATCCTATTGGACCACGAAATAAACTTACAATTCAAGTCTACAAACTATCATCTTGTACTGAACTAATCAACAGTTTTCCACCACCAAGGTAACTCTTCTCTTCAACACTGTGATAGAACAAGTGAAAAAAGAATAAGTTGTCTATTTAGGACTTAAGTATACTCAAGATCCTACACACTACAGCTGGACATAAGAATCAATATTATGCATCTCATGGGATGCTCTGATTAAACTAACCACAGATAAACTCATGCATCAACAATGCACATGAGAAGAACTGCTATGTGTTGACTAACTGATGCTACCAAATTGCACTCTATTTGCTCTACTAGATGGTTAAGAACACTATTTCCTAGTAGGGCACCTCATTAGCAACAAACAACTACATCAAAATATGGAGAGCATCACAAATAAAGGGATCAAAACACCATGCAGGCTTGATATCATGCCATTTCTGAATTACCTGAGGTGGCTGTTGTACTAGGACTCCTAGTGAAGATGAGTTGCCAGCAACCTTTGTAGAAAAATCAAAAGACAACATACTCCAAATTAAAAGACAACACACTCCAAAAACAATGCATGTAGAAAAATCTTTGCATGACATAGAAGAATACTTACAGTTATCTTCTAAAATATGGAGAGCATCACAAATAAAGGGATCAAAACACCATGCAGGCTTGATATCATGCCATTTCTGAATTACCTGAGGTGGCTGTTGTACTAGGACTCCTAGTGAAGATGAGTTGCCAGCAACCTTTGTAGAAAAATCAAAAGACAACATACTCCAAATTAAAAGACAACACACTCCAAAAACAATGCATGTAGAAAAATCTTTGCATGACATAGAAGAATACTTACAGTTATCTATATTTGCAAGTTGTCACTGATATGGATCACTTTTTGCCAATAACTCTGATAGAAGAATATTTATGTTTCTGTAACATAAAAAGAATAAAAGCATTCAGTTTTGGTTCATCTATGCACATATATCAATATTGCACGAGAGAAGGGAGGAAGAAAGACTAACAACTGCATGTATAAAAACAGTATGGATCAATCAATAGTTATTCTAGTGAGTTTATGCAAGTTCTCACATGTTAGTTACAATGAATGTATCAGTTTAAAATTAGCTGCCATGACTTGTTTTAGGAAAACAAGAACCTATTATGCTCCAGAAAAAGAGCATCTAACATCCAAATTCACTAAACAATATCTTATATCAGGTCATAACAGTCAAGAAGCAGAAAGGGGCTTATATCAATTTGTTTCAAAACAATGATTTCAGTTACCAACTTTAAAACATTTTCATATGGCAAACAGAATGTAGGTGAGTTAGCTATTCAGAAATGAAATATGAAGCAGATATATTTCAAGCACTACATTTCTAGCATTGAGTAATTTAGCCATGGAATAGCATAAAAGTAGAATTGTTATTCCAAACTGAAAACTGAAAGAGGAAGTCTAACATGCAAATCCAAGTGTGAGACCTGCTCTGATATGACATATGCTTAGCTTCTGTAAGAGAGAGAATGACTGGCAGCAGGTTGAGTCCCGTTCTGCCCGCCGGAAGCGACTAGCCCTATCTAGGCCTCCCCGACGCCCGGTGCCGGCGGATCTCAGGGGCCTGTGTTTCAACTGTTTCTCGCCAAAACACCGCGCCGCCACCTGTAAGTCTCTCCCTCGCTGCTTCCGTTGTCGTTCTTTAGGTCACCGTGTCTTCGTTTGTCCCTCCGGCGGCGACGGTGCCTTTGGTTCCGGCCGCCGGGAGACGGCAGGGCAGCGGTTGGACCCGGAGCGGCAACGTCGACCGAGGCTGGGGAGTGACTCTCAGCGGTTTCCCGGTGCGGCTGCTGCTCCACGCGTTCCGGTTTGGCATCGCATCACTCCGGACACGGACCTTCCAATCACGCCTCCGGAGGGTGGTGTCGGCATGGCCGGTAGAGAGCCCCCGGCTGGGACCTCGGCGGCTGGTGGAGCCCCGGCGAGTCAGAGTGCTGCGGCTGGAACTGGCAAGCAGCGCCGTCAGCGTCGGCCGCGCCATCGCAAGCGCCTGCGTCGGGATGACTCTGTTCCTCCGCCGGAAGACGGGGACGGTGAGGGCGACGGTGGTGATGTTTCTCCGGGTGCCCGCCCGGATGATGACGTCCCCCGACCCTCACTCCTCCGTGCATCATTGATCGCTCAGACCAAATCAACCGCACTGAGCTGGAGCTCAGCCGCGCGGTGGTGATCACGGTCGTGCATGACCGCCCCTGGGTGTCCGCCGTTGAGGTAGCAGACATGCTCGCGGCAAAGTTCGACTTGGTGGCTGCTGTGCTTGACATCCGTCGTTCAGGGCCTCTCGAGTTCCTGGTCCTCATGGCCGATGCCTCGGCGATCGTGCTCTGAAGCAGCAACAACCAGCCTGCTAGCAACGGTGTCGCTCGGCTGCACTGCAGGCGCTGGACACGGCACCTGCACGCCACCGGTGGGGTGCTACCTGCACTCGTCGATATCGAGCTACGTGGTGTGCCTGCGCACGCCTGGGAGGTGTCCACCGTAGAAAGCCTCCTCAATCCATACGGTTGGGTGTATCAAGTCCATGAAAGCACAAGGAACCGTGAAGATTTTTCTGCGTTTCGGGTTTCGGCCTGGTGCTCCAACCCGGCGAGCCTCCCGGCGTCCCGTGACTTGGTGATCATCGAGCCCTCCAGCGCCGTGCCTGAAGACCCGCCGGTGAAGCGCACACTGGTGTACCCGGTGTCCTTCGTTCGTTCGGCTGCGCCGGCTTTGGAAGTGCGGCATCCGTCGTCCCCGGGCAGCGTCGACGCCGGCGAATGGAGTGCGCATCCCCGACATCTCCCCCAAGACTTGGCTCGCCCGGCGGCGAACCCTCCGCCCCGGGCTGGCTCATCGGCGGCAGGGATGCCGGCGATGGACAGGTCGGGCCACGCCGCTTCCGACGATTGCCTCGTGGCGATCGCTGTCGAGGCGATGGACCCACCTACCGGCCGAGAATCCCAGGCGCCAACGGCTCCGCGCGTTGATTTCGAAGGGCGTCGAGCGTAGGTTTCCGAGGCCCCTCTTCAGCCGTTGGCCTTAATGCAGAGTCCTGCCGCTGCACCCCCACAGCTCGACACGCATGTTCCTGCTCTGGTGGAGGTTCCCAGGAGTCCTGTCCCTTCTGTGCTTCGTCCGGAGGAGGCACTACCCTCGGTGGAGTCCCCGATGCTGGTCCGTTTCGACCTGACCGCCCCATGCGCTGATGTGACTGCCCCATGCGTGTTGGGCCCGACTCCGGTGCAGTGCTCACCCCCGGCCCAGCCCAACGAGGAATCGTCACCAACTGCGGTAGTGCCAGACTCCGCCTCGGCCAGTCCTTCGGTGATCCCCGACTCGCTTGAGATGGTGCATGTGGCACACATTGAAACAAATGAGGTCGCGTCAGTTGCTGCCCCTTTCAGCCCGTCGGTGATCCCTGGTTCCCTTGAGATGGAGCTTGTGGCACTCGTCGACTCTTGTGAGACGGTGATCCCAGATACACAAGCCGCTGATCCTGGTCATGTTACCGTAGAGGGTGGCTCTCCCTCGTGGCGTTCGGCTGAGGAAGTGCTTCCGGTCCATCCGCCGGTTGCTACCGCACCTACGACGGACACGATCACCTACTCCAGGCGACGCAACATCATCTCCCCGCAGGCTGGGGCCGCCACTCTCTCGCAAGCGGTGGAGGCGTTCATTACTGAGGTCGCCCACGACTTACCGACGCTGTCCACTCCATTGCGCCCAGCTCGTGGAGGGCGCGGGGAGGCCGGCGCAGCAGGCGCGCGGTGGTGTCTACCCACGCGCTGAGGCGGAGTCGTAGGGTCGCCAAGCTGCCACCGGATTTCGACTTCCGTGTGCGCACTTCGGTGGCCCGAGCGCTAGGCTTCTCTAGCGAAGTACTTCAAGATGAAGCCTCCAAAGACAAATACTCGAAGTTCTTCGGCAAGCCCCTCAAGACTAGTCATGTCGTCGCCCTAGCAGCACGGCTCGGGAAAGATTTACCGCCGGAACTGCTAGCCTCTCCGGAGATTGCTGCGACCTCCTAGTGTGTTGTATTATTGGTCCGGACTTCTTTCTTGATCAATGGATAATTCCAATTTTCTTATCTGGAATGTGCGTGGGTTGAATGAAAGGGCGCGCCGTGACAATGTGCGTAAGGTCGTCGACATTACAAAGCCGGCTGTTATTTGTCTCCAAGAGACCAAGCTGGCCACCATCTCCGATTGGGACGTCATGGCCTTCCTCGGCCCAGGTTTTCCAAACTATGTTCACCTACAGGCACAAGGCACCCGGGGCGGGATCTTGGTAGCTTGGCGGGAAGGTTCTTTCTCTGCTGAAACCTACCGAACTCACCGCCACTCCGTCTCGGTCAAGCTGAAAGGCCTGGACGGGCCAGCATGGTGGTTTACCGGCGTATACGGTCCCTCGCAAGATGCAGACAAGCCAGCATTTTTGGAAGAGCTTCGGGATGTCAGGAGTTTATGCCTTGGGCCATGGATGATCACAGGGGATTTCAACATGATTTATTCAGCCGACGACAAGAACAATGACAATCTTAATCGTGCTTTGATGGGTCGTTTCCGCCGGTTTGTGAACGACCTAGACCTCAAGGAGATACCTCTCCTTGGACGGCGTTATACGTGGTCAAATGCTCGAGAGGCCCCGACCTTGGTCAAGTTAGACAGGGTGCTGTGTACGTCGGACTGGGAGGCCCTTTACCCGGACTGCATCTTGCAAAGTCAGGCTTCAGAGCTCTCCGATCATTGCCCTTTGCTACTAGGCCTCAAAGTGCAAGTTGAGGGGAAAAACGTTTCCATTTTGAAAGTTTCTGGACCAAGCTGCCCTGATTTTTGGAGGTTGTGACCGAGTCTTGGAACAAGCCGGTCTCTCGGGTCTGCCCTATGGAGAGAATTTCAATCAAACTGAAAAGGCTTAATCGAGCTCTCCAATCCTGGAGCCAGAAAGAAGTGGGTCATGTGAACACACAACATGGTTTAGCCCGAGAAATCCTACACCAACTCGAAATTGCACAAGACTCGCAGCAACTCACAAGGGAAGAAGATTGGCTGCGAGGAACAGCCAAGAAACATTGTCTCGTCATGTCTTCCTTGGCGCGTACCATCGCCAGATTATGGTCGCGCATTAAACACATCAAAGATGGTGACGCCAATACTGCTTTGTTTCATCGAGAGGCTGGGTTTCGCAAAAGAAAGAATTTCATTCCGTCTCTTCTAGTGGAGGATCAGCTGTTCACAAGTCAGGAGGATAAAGAGGCCGCTTTTTTCTCCTATTTCAACGATCTGCTGGGTACAGCGGTACCGCGATCAGCCTCGCTGAACCTTGATTTCTTTCACCGCGAGAGCAGCGATTTATCGGCGCTTGACGCACCGATCACGGAGGAGGAGGTTTGGGAGACTATCAAAACCATGCCTTCCGATCGAGCCCCCAGTCCGGATGGCTACACGGTCGGTTTTATAAGGCTTGCTGGCAGATCATAAAGGCTGATTTCATGACAGCAATTATCACTCTACAGCAAGGTGATGCCCGAAAGCTTTGGATGCTCAACTCAGCATTTCTCACTCTCATTCCAAAAAAAGCAGATGCTTTATCGGCTAAGGATTTTAGGCCGATCAGTTTAATCCATAGTTTTGCAAAGCTTATTGCAAAAATCCTAGCAAATAGGCTGGCCCCTCACCTGGATAATATTGTGGCAGCAAACCAAAGTGCGTTTGTTAGGGGCGGTGCATACATGATAACTATATGTTGGTACAACACACTATCAGATTGCTGCACAAAGAGAGGATTCCGAGCATTTTTTTGAAGCTAGACATATCCATTGCGTTTGACTCTGTTTCATGGGCGTTCCTTCTTGAGACCTTGACACATTTGGGTTTTGGCCCCCGTTGGAGGAATATGATTTCAAACCTGCTCCGGTTCGCCTCAACTCAGATTTTAGTTAATGGACAGCCTGGGGAGGAAATTTGCCATCAGCGCGGGCTGCGTCAAGGTGACCCATTATCCCCCATGCTCTTTATCTTGGTTATGGACGTCTTGAATAGCATGTTTTGCAAGGCTAGTTCGCATGGACTCCTGTACCCCCTTGCTAACCGGAGAGCCGAGCAACGTTTGTCCCTTTATGCGGATGATGTTGCCCTCTTCATCAGGCCAAGCGAGGAGGAAATGAGTCTCACTTTGAAAATCCTTGACAAGTTCGGAGCAGCCACGGGGCTGTTCACCAACCTGCAAAAAAGTTGTGTTTTCCCCATTCGGTGTGAAGACTCGGCAATGGATCAGATTGAACAGACACTACCGTGTGCACAGGCCACATTTCCTAGCACTTATCTGGGGCTGCCAATATCCAATATTAATTTTCGAAGAGCTGACTTGCTGCCTTGGATTGAGAAGCTAGGTGATAAATTACCGGGTTGGAAAGCATCACTCATGAATATGGCCGGAAGAGTAACATGGGTGCGTTTTGTGTTGTCTGCCATTCCAATTTATGTGCTGATCGCGATCAACATGCCTAAATGGTTTATCAAAGCAATCAACAAGATACGCCGGGCGTTTACTTGGAAAGGTCGGGAACAAGTTAATGGCGGGTCTTGCCTCGTGGCTTGGGAAAAGGTGCAGCAGCCTCTAAATCTTGGTGGCCTAGGCATTCTAAACCTCGAGTACATGGGGTGGTCCCTCCAAATGCGTTGGTTATGGTATATGAAGATCGGATCAAATCGACCATGGCAAGGGCTTGATATCAAGGTTCACCCGAATGTGGAAGCCTTATTCAAGATTGCAATATCTACCCAAGTTGGCAGCGGGTCGCCAACTCTTTTTGGACCGATCGCTGGTTTATGGGCTGTTGTATTGAGGAATTTGCTCCCGAGGTTGTGGCTGTTGTTCCATCAAACATAAGAACGAAGCGCACAGTACATGAAGCTTTAAGTGACCGTTCATGGCCAAGGGACATTCAGGGGGACTTTCAATGACCGGCTGGTATGACTATTTTCATCTATGGGATGCGCTGCTTGAGATGACACTCAACGATGATGCCGATCAGCACACGTGGAGGTTGGACAGCTCAGGTCAGTTCTCCTCTAAATCAGCATACAAGGCTTTCTTTAATGGAGCGATTTCTTTTGCACCTTGGAAGTTAATCCGGAAGTCTTGGGCCCCTGGAAAATGCAAAGTGTTTTTGTGGCTTGCAATCCGAAACAGATGCTGGACGGCGGACCGCTTAAAAAAAAGAGGTCTACCCCACCCGGCGGCCTGCCCCTTATGTGATCAAGATGAGGAGACAGCGCAACATATGCTCACTTCATGTGTTTATGCGCGGGATTTCTGGTTTCGTATCCTCTCCATGATGGGTTTTGCAGATAAAGCGCCGGGTCGCCGTGATGTTGTTTTTGCATCTTGGTGGCTGAAAGTTAGTGCGCGGGTGGCAAAAGACAAGAAAAAGGGTTTCAACTCCATTATAATCCTTGGAGCCTGGCTACTATGGAAACAACGTAATGCTTGTGTGTTTGACAATGCCACCCCAAGCTTATCTGGCCTAGTCAAGCTCTTCGAGGATGAACTTCACTTGTGGGGTTTAGCAGGGGCTCGCGGGCTGCGATCCCTCGGTCGTGTGGTGCACTCGCTGTAGGGTCGAGGTGTGTGTAGGTCTGGTCCGTCTTTCCTTGTTTTTTTCTCTAAGTTTCAAATCTTGTAACCTGCCCCTCGCAGCCCGGTCCGGAGCGAGGTGGTACTTGGAGAAAAAAAGAGAGAGAATGACATGCAAAATGGTACTTGGAGAGATACACAGAATTCTGCACATGTTTTGTATGATGATTTGACCTAATGTTTGATATGATAGATGAAATTCAGAACACTCGAGGGGTAAGAGATAACATCTCAATATCTAAAATCTCTCAGTTTATTGAGTCTATAGTAGCCAACTGCTACATTTTATTGAGAACAAATAAGATTCTAAAGTTCAGGATGAGGGAACACACACGTAGTAGAAAGGTTTCTCGCAATAATTATTCAATACCCAACATACATATTTAGCTTAGCTTGATTATTTTACAAAACATTAACAGTACAAATTTGAGACAGGAACTAAAGCAACCTAAAAATATTGCTGGAAACAAAGCACCCAGAGCCTATGCAGTGGAAGACAGCAATGGATACTGAGCCAATGACATGGCGTCCTCTGACATGAACTGCATGTGAGACCAAGCCCATGAGGCCGATGGAGCCACCACCGTAGACTAGGTCAGTGGGTATGATCGATGCCCTTAGCCTGGCTGCCAAAGGAGAAAATCTTTGGATGACGGTATATACAACATACACTTCTACTAATCTACTATGGCCACACATCTGAAGCAGCGAGCTCAACCTCAAAGCACTGCCTCTCGCTAGGGCCACAGTTCACAACAGCAACAAGGTGATGGGCTCGAAGGATCCAATCAACCAAATCCAAAACGAAGTAGAAATCAACAATTAAAGGATGGAATGGTAACCCTCATCTCGTATGGAAAACAAAGTAATTAATGCACTACAATAACAACTAAGATATAGAGGAATGGGACATTAGTTACCAGTAGGTTGCCGAGGACGACTGCTGCATGCTGGTAGCTGGGCTTGTTGCCCTTGGCTCTTCTGCAGTAGACGCAGATCTAGTGGAACCGGGACCGCCGCTCCTCCCCATCGCAGCCCGACTTCGTCTCCGTGGTCACCGCCTCCTCCTGGACCTTGACGGATCTGATCGTCGCCTCCAGCGCGGCCGCCGGCGACGCCTCCAATGCAACTGTCGTGGTCATGCAGGTAGAGGCCGGTGAGCTCCGGGAGCATGGCGACTGCGGGCGGGACGGTCCCGGTGAGCCCCCTCCCTTGCAGCGAGATGGTGGCGACCCTCCCCTACGCGTCACAAGCGACGCCCTCCATGTAGTCCCCTCGGTCGCACGGGTCTTCGCCACGCGCCCACGAGGCGAGCGCGAGACCCGACGGCTCCAGTGTCACCTTGAGCTCCATCAGCGCGTCCAGCTTCACGTTCCGCGATGAAGGAGACGAGGATGCAGCTGCGAATCAGAGTGGAGGAGGAGCAGGAGGAGGGAGTCCTTGGCCGTCGTCGGGGCGCCGCCGCACCGGAGAGAACCGGAGGTGCCAGATCGCAGCCACCGCGGGTGCGGCTGCGGGATGAGATGAGATCTGAGGAGGAGAGGAGGAGAGGCCAAGTGTTGCGTGGGATGAGATGAGATCTAAGGAGGGGAGAGGAGAGGAGATCTGATGAAGTGTTGCGTTGCGTGTTAAAGGTGCTGCGAGTTGGGCCGAGGGAGCGGACGCGAGCAACCGAGAGAACGCAGGTGCATAGAAATTTCGGGTCCGGTTCATCACATTCACAGTAGAGACTCGATTTATCATTAGAGTCTTCAATATGTAACATATTGGAGACTCCTCTATATGAGAAGAGTCTCCAATGTTTCAAATTTCTTATTGCAGACTCATTTTGTCGAATAGAGTCTCTAATATGTGTCCTCTCAAGACAGTGCCCGTAGGACTGAAGATATTGGAGACTCTTCTAGTAAATCCGAGTCTCCAATGGTTAATTACAGACTCTATTCAAACTAGAGTCTCCAATAATGGTGTCTTCTTTAACAGTTTCTTACATAGTGTCAACTGCACGCATCTGGTAATGGTTGGGTAGAGGCATCTATGCACTACTCCGTGTGCTGCGCGAGTAGTAAAAGTGTGGTAGCGTAAAAGGTACGACGACCAGCACATAGTATCGGCATGAGGACAGCTGGTAGGTGCCATACAATGAGCGTAAAGAATATTGGACAAAAGTAGTGTTAAATCATGAATTGGGAGCACAATTGGGATCAAAATGATGTGGTGTTATGTAACACCCTACTTTTAACGATACAACATAAAACATAAAGGGAGTTTGGAACTAAACAAGTAAAAAACTCAGACATAAACATTGTTTGATCCAAACGGTTTTCATTATTATTACACTAATAAAAGTCTTATAACAGAAGGAAGATAAATATGAAAGTCCGAAACATTGCGCGCATGTGCTTCAGCTACTCCCAAGCCCATCAAATGCAATTTATTCAACAAACACCTGGAAAGATGATAAGGGGTGAGATAACTCAGCAAGCAACAGCTATGAATATACACATATCTCACATGTGGTTGATTTAATAGAGTTTAAGATTAAACAATATACATGACAAGCAAGAACAGCCATAGGTAAGTTATATAAGCATGAATATCCATCAAACTCCATAAATCAACAAAGTGAACACCAAGGCAAAATCATTGCTATTAATCAGAATGTATGCATGCTATGATGCAACTCCATTTGACAGATTCATGTTGGACGATGCCAACCTCTCATGCAACTCCATGTACCGGTACTAGTCATAGCACGATGGCTATGATCGGCCTTTTTATTCATATGAAATGCATATGTATGCATATGAGATGATATGAATGCATAATTTAACTCAATACAGCCAACTGATCATATCATCATTATAGCACTAAAATGCTATCAATAAAATTTGATTCGAGGATAAATCATACAACATATTTTGTTTGACAATCATCAATCATGCATCACTGAACCAATAAAACAGACAATAATTAAACATTGGATGTTTCAGAAAGCGCCAAAGCAAATTGATATTATTCTTGTGGTGCTATTCATTTTATTCAGAAAAGATGCAAGACATGAGTATAAACATAGCATTGGCCACACCCCTACGTTACTTGCCTCTTATTCAACCAAAGATAATGAAGACAAAATCGCTCAATCACGGATTGGAGCACTGCCACCTGATTCAAAAAATAATAATTTTCAAAACCACAATATCAAGAAATTATTAATCATAACATATTTCTATAATTGTTTGCATAAGAAACTCCATAATAACCCAAAACGTCAAATCTGTCAATATAGGACAGTCTGCTTCGCATTTTCATAACTATTTTTATACTATAGAGAAAAATATAATTGATCATACTTTGAACATCTACAGGAGATTTCCTACAACATTGGTATTCAATTCTAGAATCAATTCCAAGTTGCAAGTATCTCTATCTGACAATACGAAAACAGACATTCAGATTTTCCCTCTACCGCACACTGAAAACATGCTGATCTTAAGAAAATCATAACTCAAGTTATACTGAACCAAATTAGATGATGTAGTACTGGATGGAAATATAAAAACATCCTCTAAAACTTTCGTATTCAAATGAATTTCAGATTCGAAACGTGAAATGCTAGGAAAAAGGAATTCACAGATACTGCATAGATAGAAAACTGACAACTACGAATCCCAGATTGACATGATCTCTCCACGGGAATCAAGGTTAAATTAGCACGTCCAATCTATCCTAAACAGAGAAGAAAACAAGGGGTTTGGATCTTTGATTGGTACCTAACACATAGATATGAGAATCGATGATCATCTCCCACCTATAACTGATCTGTTTCCATCTAAATTCTGCAATAACTCTTCAACTTGCAGCAGATCGCCATGTCCATCTTTCTCCAACACAAAAGTCGAGTTCAGGTATCAGAAAAAACTTGGGATAACATGGGGAATACTAGCAGGAACCCATTTTTCTTACCGCGAATTGCAAAGGATAAGAAACAGGAGGAATCAATGAGCCATAAGATTGAGGTTGATGGTGAGGTGGCTCTTGAGTTTTCTGTTCGTGAGAGAAACGATTGAAGGGGAAATGGTGAGGGGAACCAGCAGGGACGTGGGTTGAGGGGTTAATATTGGATAATTTCGTCCCTTTGTCTCCCTCGGGCTCTAATTAGGCCTAATTACCTCCTCAATTAGCCCAATAACTAAGCCCAACAAGAAAAAAGATTTATAATTCGGTTTTGGGGTGTTACATGTTACATATTTGCAAAGGTTTGTCTGAACTACATGATATGGTCTAAAAGAGTTTACTTGACTTATCCTCTCTAGAAAGCAGGAACATGAACCAATGTCAAGTCAGGATACTCTTACATCCTCTCTAGAAAGCAGGAATATGAACCCTGTTTTTTTTAATCGGGAATATATTTCAATATTCCAGCCTCTACATCGATAGTTGCATGTAGCTATTCATTATTACACGGCAGTCCGTTATCTCACCCACATCTGGGTCGATAGAGAGAGAAACACAAATCCAATAATCCATTATTTAAATAAAAGCAATCCTAGCGCTAAATGGCCAACCATGCCGAGCGAACAAGTCCATGACTGTTGTTTCAAGCACACTACACCCCCGTTTGGTATGAGGTATGTCCACTTCCTTCTGCAGCAACGCCCAGAAACAGATCCAATGAGTCCCTCTGAACAACACCTGCATAGAAGTAACAGCTCGTATCTACTAATATATAAAAGATGCAACCCACTAAGAATCATTCAATGCTATTTCTCTAGCTCCACGTTGCGCCACATCATCTCCAACCCATTAGGAGTCATTCAATGTTACTTCTCTAGCTCCATGTTGCACCACATCATCTCAAATAATTTTAACAATTTGATAAAGATTGAATGTTGGCGATTAAGAGCTATTTTTGAACTTTTCAAATCTCTAACATGTCATCTAGAAAGTTAGCACTCCCGATTATCACCTCTGACTCCCATCTATCCATCCATGCATCAATATCCTCATGTCACTTTATG
This sequence comes from Chloris gayana, assembly GCA_031894775.1. Classification (NCBI taxonomy): domain Eukaryota; kingdom Viridiplantae; phylum Streptophyta; class Magnoliopsida; order Poales; family Poaceae; genus Chloris; species Chloris gayana. Next base: position 5,200 of record JAUNZO010002520.1, on the reverse strand, counting down.
CTATTCGGTCATCATAAATTAAGGTAGAGAAACTACTGCCTTAAAATACCTCCATTACTACTCCACCTTTTGTTCCTATGTCTTTTTCTGTTTCTATTTACTTTCTTTTCTGGATGTTTGTGAAATATTTTTCTTCATATTATATAATGTGCCACGGCAACGCGCGGGTATCATCTAGTATTGTTAAAAACCAAGTCATTTCTGCTCAACCAAACTGCCCAACATATCGTAATGGACCCAACCAAAATTTTGAGCATTAGTTTCCTATCTATCCTGTTGAGCCATGAACCAAACAAATGACCCATACTCGTTGGAGGGGACAAATTAAAGGAAAAATGCACAACACGCCAAATAAATCTAGCTACATGACAATAAAAAAATAGATGTTGAATAGATTCATTCTGATCACAGAAACAACATTTTAAACTCCCATGCCATTGTGGTCTAGACAGATTATCTTTAGTCACGACCAGACCTTTAAAAAGATACCAAGCATAGATTTTTATTTTTAAGGGCAGCTTTAGCTTCCAAATAAAATGATTATCTGGTACAATATTAGCCATCGCAAAAAATCTATACATAGATCGAACAGAAAACAGTTTGTGTTTATGCAAAGACCATGCAAAAGTATCTCTAACATCATTTAGTTGGACATTCGAGATTGACAAAAAAAGATTATGTCAAGCCAATAAATTATTCCCAACTAAATATCTTCGAAAAGATATATTAATAAGGTCCGAAGCAAAAACTGACGGTACTGTTTCATGTTTCTTCCTGGCAATATTGTACAAGGATGGGAATCGGTCTTTCAAGGTCACCTGCCCTAACCAAACATCTTCCCAGAATCTAATTTGAGTTCCATTCAAGGTCACCTGCCCTAACCAAACATCTTCCCAGAATCTAATTTGAGTTCCATCACCCAAGCAGAAAGTACCAAGTCTCAAAAAGTCATTCTTGACATATATTCATCAAGCCCGACCAAAAGTGAGAATCACCTAGTACGTGTTCAACTTGTGTAATTGTCTTATTCCTCAAATATTTTTTTCCAAAGCAAGTTTTGCCACATCCCATCCCCATTACCCAAATTAAACAGCCATTTACTTATAAGACACCTATTCTGTAAGTCAAGATATAAGATTCCTAACTCACCTTGATCTTTAGGAGCACACAAGATACTCCATTTAGTCAGCCTATACTTCTTTTTATGACCATCTCCTTGCCAAAAGAATCTACTTCTATCCAACCACATAATCTTTTCTGAAACCGCTCATCTACTTCTTTCCAATCGCTATTCCGAAGTCCACGAAAGTGCATTGGGATACCAAGATAGCGAAAAGGAAAAGAACCCATATCACAACAAAAAAATCTGTGAATATTCATGTTCCAATTCCTTTGCTGATCCAAAGCAAAACAATTCACTTTTATGGAAGTTAATTTTGAGGCTAGAGAGTTGTTCCAATGCACGTAGCAGTAACTTCATATTCTTGGCCTGCTGTAAATCATGCTCCATCAAATAATGGTGTCGTCCGCATATTGAAGAATTGACAGACCGTCATCAACCAAATGTGGAACCACCCCACTAATTTGATCGTCGTCTTTCGCTCTTTCAATGAAAACTGCTAAGACATCTACAATTAAATTAAGAAGAATTGGAGAAAGGGGATCCCCTTGTCGGACCCCTTTTTGTGTTTGAAAAAAAAGGCCAATGCTATGATTAACCTTAACAGCCACACTTCCTCTACGAGTTACTTGCTCTATCCAAGAACACCAAGTAGGAGAAAAGCCTTTAATCTGCAGTACTTGTTGTAAGAAAGGCCATTTTACTTTGTCATAAGCCTTTTCAAAATCTAGCTTTAGCACTACGGAGCTTTTTTTCTTCCGATGTAACTCTTGAATGGTCTCATGCAAAATCAAAGAACCCTCCATAATAAATCTACCGGGAATGAACACAGTCTGAGAGGGTCTAATAACTTTATTAGCTACCAAACACAAGCGATTAGTGAGAACCTTTGTAAAAATCTTAAAGCTCACATTTAATAAACAAATAGGTCCTGTGTTGTTGAATCTGGTAGCTTAGCTTATGTATATGACATCTTCAGGAACCAGAGACTTACAGTCCTCTTCTGTTACCTTCTTTTCTTCCAAATTGCTACCTCAAAGGATCAGAGGAGGTTTCTCCACCTATTTCACAAATTATTTCTCAGAAAATAAACAGAAGTAGATAGCTGAAACATCAGACCGTGCTGGAGCTCCATAAATCAAGTACTGACAGCAGATTGAGCTATGACCCCTATAGTATCTGAAAGACTCGAAAGCTGCTCCGGGTATTGTTGATAAGAAGAGTTGTTCAACACAATGGTGAACATGCGTGGTATGATGGCTCCCTTTTCGTTTTATTCGATGCATTAGTCATTTCAGCTTCCACCAACATCTCGCTTGCAAACTTGCAATTGGAAACTCACGTAACATTTTATTATTCTATACTTGACCAATATGCACATATATACTACTGCCTTTTTGTTTTTTCCTTCTCAAGTGCAGCAACATTTGCATGCTGGTCGTAGCAGCTGCAAAATCATAAGTAGCATGCTAATTTTGCTTGCACTATTTTTTTAATGCGTGTGCTTTTCTCTCCTACTTCACCAATAATGCATGCATTTATTACAATTGTCCATAGCATTTTATGTCCCGCAACGACTGGCAGACCTGGTAGAAGTCATGCATGGCAACAGTATGTACATGTGCCAGATTCTTCCTCGCATGACCGGCATGACCGGAAAGCATAGATGTGTGGTGGACTGGATGCTCACAACTCGATTTACCGTGTTTGACCGCTGGTCGTGCTGCGTTCAGTCTCCGGGCCCGATTGAGCTGAAGCTTGAGTGCAAGGTGAGCTGGCCGCACAATCAGATGCAAGATGGATTCCAGTTGTCCTGATGACCAATGCTTAGACTTCCAGTTGCCAATTCATTATAGGTGACAGACCAATCTAAGATTTTGATCTTCCACTAACTAGCACGATGAAGGCTATCCCGTACAAATCGCGCCTAATAACCCAACAAATTAAATATCCGTCCAAACTGATACTTGAAGCATCCGAGTAATAAGTGCCTCACAATTTGTTATTTTGAAGGAGAGCAGAGACCAAACACAGAGTATTCGGGACATATATACATGAGCAATACTAGTGCAGAGCGGGACCACGCCGCCGGAGACAATATGGTAACATGGCACCGTGCATACGCAGGGTCCTACCTCCATCTTCTTCTGGTATTGCTGCTCTGCCGCAGCATCCAGCATGGTGCGGTGGCGCAGTTCCGACCAGTGGACGAAGCCCAGCTGTTGCTTCAGATCAAGAGAGCGTGGGGCAACCCGCAGGTGTTGGCGGCCTGGAATGCCTCCACCATAGGGACACACTGCGGTTGGCCCTACGTAGGGTGCGACCTGGCCGGGCTCGTCTCGGCCCTCTCCCTCTCCAGCTCCAGCATCTCCGGCCCATTTCCGGATTCCATCGCTGCCCTGTCGAGCCTCAAATACCTCGACGTTTCCAACAACAACATCACTGACACGTTCCCAATCTCACTCTACCGCTGCCGTTCGTTGGAGTACCTCGACCTATCCCAGAACTACTTCGGCGGCGAGCTCCCGTCTGACATCGGTCACGGTCTCGCCGAGAGCCTGACCACGCTGGACCTCAACGGCAACAACTTCAATGGCACCATCCCGGCATCATCACTTTCCAGGCTCCAGAGACTCCGGTTTCTCACGCTGAACAACAACATTTTCACCGGAACTGTCCCGGCAGAGCTTGGCGAGCTAACGAGCCTCGAGACGCTGTACCTGGGTGACAATCCGCACGACGCTGGGGAGCTGCCGTCTTCATTCAGGAAGCTGAACCATCTGATCGTCCTCTATGCTGCACAGTGCAACCTCGTCGGAGGATTCCCAAGATTTGTGGTGGAGATGGCAGAGTTGGAGTTTCTGTACCTCTGCCAGAACTCATTGACTGGAAGCATACCTGTCGGGGTTTGGAGACTCAAGAAGCTGCAAAATTTGAGTCTGTATATGAACAACCTCACCGGCAACATAGTGGTGGATGGCTTCGCAGCGTTCAATTTGAAATGGATAGACCTCGCAGACAATCTGCTCTCTGGAGTCATCCCGGATGTTTTCGGGCACTTGGAGAACCTCGCACTACTGTACCTCAACCACAATTACTTCTCCGGGAAAATACCTGTAAGCATCAGCCGGTTGCCATCACTCCTGCTATTGAGGCTGCAAAACAATATGCTCAACGGCACGCTTCCACCAGAGCTCGGGATGCACTCCTCGGGCCTGGGTTATATTCTGGTCGATGACAACAACCTCACTGGAGCGATTCCGGAGGGTCTGTGCAACGGAGGCCAGCTCCGGTCCTTCTCCGCTGCACGGAACAAACTGACCAGTTCCATCCCGGGCGGCCTCGCCAACTGTGCCACTCTGCAATGGCTGGGGCTAGACAGCAACCAACTGTCAGGACAGGTGCCCGAGGCCCTCGTGTATAGCTATGGAGCTAGAAACTTTGCTCCTACGGAATAATCTGCTCACTGGGAGCCTCCCGCCCGTGATTTGCAACAACCTCTCAACATTAAGCATTGATAACAACCAGATTGGTGGCAGCATTCCAGTAGCGGCTGCCAAGCTCAAGATATTTACAGCTAGTAACAACCAGTTTTCTGGTGAGATACCGGCGAGTCTTGCCAACGGCATGCCACTGCTCCAGAGGTTAAACTTGTCCGGAAACCAACTATCCGGCTGGATTCCCTAGCTAGAAGGGCATTGCTAAGCTAAGGTAGCTGCCACAAATGTACCTGGGAGGGAACCAGCTCATCGGTGTGACACCGCTGTGAAATAAAGAGCAAGAGTCGTTGAATAGTCGCCCCGAGAATGTGCACTAGTGTTCAGAGGTATTTTTAGAGTTCTAAAAAGGCATTATGTGTTGACGATGGATGGGAGTCTTTATCCACGGGGTTTCCTCTGAATTCTAAAAGCTACTTTTGACTATTAAGGAAAAAATGCACAGTCTCTCTTTATCCTACCTAAAGTAATCTATCAGCTATCTATCTAAAGTCAAAAGCAGTAACAACAAATACGCTCTAGAGCCAGAAATTACCACTTTATTTAAAAACGATCAACATCATTGATTTTATTGAACTTGAGT
>JAUNZO010002518.1:0-13512 GCA_031894775.1 Chloris gayana | reverse complement strand
GACGAAGAGGCGTTTCCGTCTCCGGGATGATCATGGGTGGCATCACGCGCTGTGATACCCGATATTACAACATACAAACATAAGCATAGCACAATGAATATAAGTACAAGTCTCTTACATTCATCCCAAGTACCTTAGTACATCGAGTCTCATGAGCATCGAAGCTAATAAGTTTGGAAACAATTGAACAGCGGAAGCATAAAAATACAATCGCTCTCTCGGCGATACATCACGGGCATCCGGCAGAGACAGATGTTCCCGCCCTAGAACATCTTACCGGCACATCAACTCCTCTACTCGTCCGGACCGCACCACTCCCAAGTGTAGTGGCCTCCGTGTGAAGTCCGGTCCTGCCGGACGTCATCTCCAAGCATCTAAGTCCTGTCCGGTGGGATCCTCTCGAAAACCATATAGAGCAAAGCCCCGAGCAACTAGAGCTCGAGCAAGACAAGTGTTTCTAAACAAGTAATTAAGCTACTTCATTACGTGTTTCTAAACACTAAGCTACTTCATTACGTGTTTCTAAACAAGTAATTAAGCAAAACAACAAATTAATCGTAATCATCATCATCAATGTTTCTCTTCTTACTACGTTCCGGTCGACGGGACAAGTGGTACTCGCTATCGTGAGGGGCAGCGATTCGAATCGATTTACATCCTGCAGGAGAAACCTGATTGCACGTCACATAGGCGCTTCCCGAAGCCGCATGAGACAACCTTTCGCTTCGATCACCACTCAGCCGACTCAAATCCACCTCCTACGAGCAAGGGTCCCTCAACGCGAAGCCGTCCCGGACGTCAACCGTGAGCGGATGGCTCCCTTCCCGCACTCTCCCGGCCTCCACCGGAGATGGGTATTGTTCGACCTTGCGGCTCCCGTCGCTACATCGGTTCATCGGGCCCATAAACACCGAGCATGCAAACGAGTACGTTCAAACTTATCCACATGGGCCGGACACGACGCGGTCCTTGTGTGCACGGACGGGGCTACAACCTTGAAGACTCTTTCAGTCCTTCACATTCCACCTAAGTTGCCCGTCCGGCCTCCAATTTTCCATTCTCTTCACATTACTTAGCATCGTGTCCAAAAAGGTGATTGTCCTATCTACGAGTGGTTTCCGTACCACTCGACGGATCATCGCCCTAATTAAGCTAGCATCTAGCGTAGGGTGATCGAACTAGGGTAAATAGAATCCTATCGCATGCTAGGGTTTTCATCACAACTCCTGTAGACCTAATCCACAATACGAGACCTACAAGCATAGTGATGAAAATAAAATACTTAAACTAAAAGGTTGTGCACCGGGCTTGCCTTGAGCTTGACCCCGAGCAGCTGGGTCAACAACAGCAGTAGCTTACGGCGCCTCCTCGCCGGTTACCACGTTCACCACCGCGACTACATGATGCAAAGGTGATGTGTAAATTTTTTTGATGAAAACATGATATGGAATATTTTACGGAATACGTGCGGATTTCATCAATTACATGTAATTCATGAGTATAAATTAACTTGGTGTCCAACGAGGTGAAAAGATTTAATTGCGATTAACCAATTTAATTTACTCCATCAACTCCCATGAAGCGATTAAATCATTATCACATGTGCAAGAGAAATAATTCAATAATCCTAGCAAAACTAGGTAAAATAGCAATTAAATTGCCTCTGGTCCTTAAGCACATGCTATGGATAATAATTAAGCTAAGCTTCATAATTTGGGGCAATTAAACAATTAACTAAGCATTTAACTTAAGTCTCTTAAGAAGAAGTTAACTTAATTAAATTGCCTCTGATTATGCCAACCTAAATGCACTATAAAATAGTACATGTCTCAAGGAGTCCAACACAATTTAGTTTGCAATTTTTCGAGGTCTAGAACTCTAGATATGAATTTTTGAAGTTGCATGAATTTCCTGGCAATTTATTTAAATTCTATAATTTCGGAAAGGGTTTAAAAAGGCACGTGGGCTGAATTCAGCCCAATCGGACTGGCCTGGCAGACAGCCCACAGGGCGAAGCAGCCCAGGAGCGAGCAGCAGCCCACAGGGCGGCACAACCCACGAGCGGCATCGACCTGCCGTTCCCATGGCGGCCGGAGGGTCGTCGGAGCCGCGGCGATTCGCCGGCACGAGGTGAAACGACCACCAAAAATGCTAATAAAAATACCAGCGCGCTCATAATCACAACGTGGATCCATCCGACATGGTCCCGAGATCAGGTGCTCACCGGAAGATGACCGGCAACGAAGCACGCGTGAGCTCGCAGTCTGACGACGTTCGGCGAGGTCGTGCGCTTCGTAGGATCGACCAAATCGAGCGCCGTTTGTTCCTAGAGCTTCGTGGCAGCTAGGAGAAGGCCGGCACGAAGTTCATTGTTGTTGGAGATGGCCGGAAGTGGGGGCGCGACGGAGGAGCAGAGGCGACGGACGGTGGCGGCCGGGGAAAAGTGCAAAAACGACCGGTTCCTTCAACGAAACAGGGTGAAACTTGGTGAGGGAGTTCGGCTGCGAGTCACGCACGCAAGGAATCAAGGATGATGTGACGAAACTCACCGGGGAGGACAAATTTCACGGTGGAGCCATGGGAGGTCGTCAGTGGCGGTGCCGGAGAGAAATGTCGATTGCTCACAGCTTGGGAAAGGAACGGGGATGGCCTCTCGGGTGGGGCTGAGGTAGTTCAGGGCGCGTCCATTGCGGGCCTCGGCTCGGGCTAGGAGCGAGCAGGGCGGCTGTGCGTCGAAGCTTGGGAAGGCGCGGCAATGGCGGAGCTCTTGCTCTGTTCCCTGCTGCTGCGCTGGAGGGAAGAGCTGAGAGGGAAGTGAGACGCAGAGGGAGGAGAGCGGGCAGGGAAGGGCCGAGGTGAGTGCGTCGTGGTGGGGCGAGCTTGCAGGGAAACGGCGCCACGTACGGTGCAGCTGGCGTCAATTCTCTGTTGCGGTCGTCCGTGAGGGAGAAGAAAAAGAGAAGGAGGCGCTGACATGTGGGTCCCGCCGAATATTCCACAGCATTTTTCTTTTTCTCCCGAATTTCCAAACGTGGCTCGATTCAATTTTCAAAATTCAAATCAGAGGCGTTCCCCAACTCGAAAATTAAAAAGGAGAATTGTCCTGGACAGTACAACTCTAGAACGTGACATGCACGCTGAGTTTACTCAAAAACTCTTTCTAGATTAAATCTGAAAATTCAGAGAAAGTGCTTAAAAGTTAAGATTCTCTGATTTATTTGAGGTATCAAAACTTGATGAAATCCAGTGGGGTTTGGTCCTAGATTTTTCATTTGAAATGCCCTACAACATATATTTTTGGTTGACCATACTTGTATTGTAGAAATTTGAGTTGTAGTTCAAACCAGAGTGTTTTTAAATTTATTCACTGCCCAAAACACTTTGCATGTCAATGGAATTTCTTGGGTAGGTTGATCCAGTCCTGGGATTAGTTTTAAAAATGCTAACTCGTAAAAATACAACACGGAGTGTCACAACCCTCCCCCTTAAAGAAATGTCGTCCCGAGATTACGATTAAACACGGAGGAGGTGATTTGCGTACCTCTAGGCTGAAGCTGGAATTTCGGTAGTGGGTGCGAAGAAAATCTTCAAACTCCCACGTAGCCTCCCTTGCGGAGTGGTGACTCCACTGAACCTTGAAAAACTTTTGAGTGCCATGTTCGAGTAACTCGTTTCCTTTCGTATCGACAATCTTGATTGGTCGCTCGGAATAGGTCAAATCGGGCTGCAAGGGTACCACTTCATCCAGCACTCGGTCAACGGGTGCTTCGAGACACTTCTTCAGCTGTGAGACATGGAAGACGTCATGCACACCGGCGAGAGTGTCGAGCGGATCAAGCTTGTAAGCAACCACACCACATCCGGCCACTATGGGATAGGGTCCGATGTAGCGCGGTGAGAGCTTGCCTCTCACGCCAAACCTTTGTACACCCTTGGTTGGTGAGACTCGCAGATATACAAGGTCACCCACTTTAAACTCAAGTGGTCGGCGTCTTTTATCCGCATAGCTCTTTTGTCTTGATTTCGCTGCCTTGAGGTTTGCTTGTATTTCCAAAACTCGCTCCTCGGCTTGTTGCACAAGTTCCGGCCCAAAGATAGTTCTCTCTCCGGACTCGGACCAAGCCGAGTGGAGTACGGCATCGGCGACCATAGAGAGCCTCAAACGGTGTCATCTTAATGCTCTCTTGGTAGCTATTGTTGTAAGCAAACTCGCCAAGGATAAGCATTCATCCCATTTCATGTCATGATCCGGAACATATGCTCTCAACATGTCTTCCAATATTTGGTTTACTCTCTCTGTTTGCCCGTCGGTCTGTGGGTGGTAAGCTGAGCTTCGAATCAATTTCGTTCCTAGGGAAGCATGAAGTTGCTCCCGAAACGTCCCACAAGCTGTGTTCCTCGATCGAAATGATTGTCCTCGGTACACCATGCAAACACAAGATCCGTTCAATGTACAACTGGGCATATTTGGGCATCCTATAGCAAGTCCTCACTGGTATGAAATGTGCCACCTTTGTCAAGCGGTCGACAATTACCCAAATAGAATCAAACTTCCGAACTGTGGAGGGCAAGCCAACAATGAAATCCATGCTAATATCATCCCACTTCCATGCTCGGGACACCGAGCGGCTGCAACGGTCCGGCGGGTCTCAAATGATCAGCCTTGACACGACGATAAGTGTCACATTCAGCGACGTAGTGAGCAATCTCTCTTTTCATCCTAGTCCACCAATACCTCGTCCTAAGATCATGGTACATTTTATTGCTGCCGGGATGCATAGCATATTTGGCTAGGTGAGCCTCATCCAGTATCTTCTTACGTAGCTCGAGAACTTTCGGCACCACGATGCGGTCTTTGAACCGGACAACTCCCGCATCGTCCTCATGAAAACATGCCACTTGCCTATCTCCCTCTTTTATCCTTCTTCCGAGGTGAGCAATGCAAGTATCAGCTTTCTGCGCTTCTACCACTTCGTCACGCAAGGTGGGTATCAATGCCAAGTTGTAGAGCGACCCGTGGGGTACAACCTGGATGTAATGCCCATCCGCGATCGATCGAGTGGCTCGAAGGAGGTTGTAATGTGCTTTCCTGGTAAGTGCATCCGCAACGACATTTGCTTTCCCGGGGTGGTAGTGCACTTCCAACTCGTAGTCCTTAATCAATTCCAACCAGCGGCGCCGCCTCATGTTCGGATCATCCCGAGTGAAAATGTACTTCAAGCTCTTGTGATCGGTGTAGATACGAACGAGGTTACCCAACAGGTAATGTCTCCACACCTTTAGAGCGAGTACTACTGCCGCTAACTCAAGATCGTGAGTAGGATAATTCTGCTCATGCTTCCGGAGTTGCCGAGAGGTATAAGCAACTACTCGACCCTCCTGCATGAGAACTCCACCCAAACCTCCGCCCGATGCGTCACGGAAAACATCGAAGGGCTTCTCAAGGTTCGGTCGTGCTAGCACCGGGCGGATGTCAACAATTTCTTCAAAGTCTCAAAGGCTTCCCGACAAGCCCGACTCCACTCAAACTTCTTTTCCTTCTTCGAAGCTCGGTCATAGGTTTGGCAATCTTGGAGAAGTTCGGGATGAACCTCCGATAATAGCTCGCCAAGCCTAGGAAGGCTGCGAATCCGTGGTACTGATTTCGGAGCTTTCCGGTTAAGCACGTCCTGCACTTTGCTTGGATCAACGGATATGCCCTCCTCGGAAATGATGTGACCCAAGAATGGAACTTTCTTAAGCCGGAATTCATATTTGCTGAATTTAGCATACAACTGGTGGTCTCGTAATCTTTGGAGAACAATGCGAAGATGCTCGGCAAGCTCTTCCTCGGATTTGGAGTACACCAGGATGTCATCAATGAAGACCACCATGAACTTGTCAAGCTCGGGCATGAACACAGAATTCATAAGATACATAAAGTGTGCCGGTGCATTGGTCAACCCAAAAGACATCACCAAATACTCGTACAGAGCCATACCGCGTAGAGAAGGCTGTCTTAGGCACGTCTTACGCCTCGATCTTGATCTGGTGATAACTCGAGCGTAAATCAATCTTTGAGAATACCTTAGCTCCCATCAATCGATCAAACAAGATATCAATGCGAGGCAATGGATACTTGTTCTTGATAGTGACCGCATTGAGAGGTCGGTAATCTACACATAGGCGCAATGATTTGTCCTTCTTCTTGACAAATAGGGCTGGACATCCCCAAGGTGAGGAACTAGGTCTGATGTAACCTTTGTCTAATAGTTCCTTTAATTGCTCTTTCAATTCGGCTAACTCCTTGGGTGCCATTTTGTATGGTCTCTTTGAGATCGGACCGTGCCTGGCTGCAACTCAATCTTGAACTCAATATCCCTGTCCGGAGGCATTCCGGGAGATCCTCGGGGAACACATCGGGGAATTCCGGACAATTGGAATATCACTTAAGCCCTCAACAATAACTTGATGTACTGCTGGAGTACAATTCTTAGGATAGGAAAGCTTTAAGTCTGTCTGGACCGTGCGAGAGGAGAATTCGATTCACCGTGAAAGCATCAATGTCAAGCACAACCCGATGATACTTCATCCAGAACATTCCTAAAATTATGTCGATGTTACTGCCTTCCAGTTCCATACAACTTACCGGGTATGTCTTCGCATTTAAGGATAACTGAACACCCTTGACTTGGTATTGTGCATGAGTCCGCCCATTTGCTGACTTAATAACATACTCGTGACCTCATAACACTCCGTTGAAGCCCACATCTCTCAACAAAAGGTGTACTCGATAAAGTTATGTGAAGCCCCGGAGTCAAATAACACAAGTGTCGAATGATCTCGAACGAGAAAACATACCGGCCATCACAGGTGCACCATCCGGAATCTCCTCCATGGACATGTAGTTCACATGCCCTGTCTTCGCTAGGGCCCTGCTGTTGTTCCCGTGCTGTCTGGTTAGGGGCATTACCCCTCTGCTGATAGGGGCAATCCCTAACGAAGTGTCCGGGACAGCCACAACCGTAGCAAGGAGCTCCGGGTGGTGGTGGACGGTTCCTTGCAGCATTTTGAGCAGGGCGAGATGCTTGGAGCACGCTGTCCCATCCGCTACTCGCTGCGGGGGCCTCTGCTGCTGTGGGGGCCTCCGTGGGGGTGCCGACCGGCGCGGCGCCACCATAGGCCGAGAGCGGTAGCGCTGTCCGGAGGGGTCGGTGTAGATCATGCGGTACTTAGCCGGGGCGGGTTGGATGGCCCCGTAGCACTCGCGGATGTCTTCTTCTCCGCCTAGACCTCGCGGTAGCCCTCCTCGACGAGGATGGCATTGTTCACGAACTCCGAGAAAGTACCCCCCATGTTGAGGGTAAGGCGGTCCCGCAACTCGACGCCGAGTCCCTCCATGAAGCGGTCCTTGCGCTTCGATCCGTGTCCACCAGCTCGGGGGCATAGAGCGCCAGCCGGTTGAACTGCTGAGTTTACTCATGTACACTACGGCCTTCCTGGGTGAGAGCCATGAACTCCCTAGCCTTCCGGCGCATCACACCCGCCGGTATGAAGTGAGCGCGGAAGACCCTCTTGAAGTCCTCCCGGGTGGTCCGCGTGCCGGCGGCCGGAGTGGCCGGGTGGGTAGCCCACCAAGCACTAGCGGCGCCCTCCGGCTGCTGCGCAGCAAAGAGCGTCTTCCGCACGTCGGTGCGGTGGAGCAGATCCAAACTTGGACTCGGTGAGGCGGATGAAGTCCTCCGCCCTCATCGGCTCGCCGGAGCCGTCATACCTCGGGGGCTGAGTGCCCAGGAACTCCTGGTACGAGGCTTCCCTCGGCGCCGCATCGCGGTTCCGGCGCCCGCGGTTGCCGTCCCTGCGGGTGCCTGCGAACGTAACTCCCGCAAAAACTCATACTGCTGCTGCTGCTGGTTGTCCCGCATCGCTGCGAGAAACTGAGCCATCATGTCCATGGGATTGGGGACAGGTGGTGGCGGCGGCGGTGGTGCGTTATTCCTAGCACCCTCGGCCGAGCTCTCGGGCCTATCACCATAAAGATCATTGGTGTTGCGGGTCCTCACCATTCTGTTATGCAAAAATTTGAGAAACCCGTTAATCAATTGATCATAGAAGAAAAATCGACTTGGGAAAAATAATTGAGCATAAGCAGCAACAATTTCATGACAATGCGATTGCAGGTTGAACATCATAAGGCAAACTATCGTGGCGAGGGGAAACAAATGACCAGCAACATATCCGACCCTAATTCATATTCTGCACCGGGCTGTCTTTCCGATACAGTCAACAAAACCATAGATTTCGTCCTGGAAATCGATAGAATTGGTCCTTCGAATGAATACCAAAGTTTCGGTATAAAATCTAAGCTTTCCAAAAAGTTCTCATTCAACCCCATACGATGGACGAGCTGAAAGTTATGACCAAAACACGACGGACTGTCAATTCTGAAGACAGCAGATGTGTCGCCTTGTTCAGTTCGACAACACTGGTGTTTCGACCTATAAAATATTTGAACTGGATTTCCTAAATCGTACCAAAGTTTCATCTCTGGGTTTTATCTTTCCAACAAGTACTTGTACGCTCTCATCCGATAAACGAGCTGAACGTTATGGCCAAAACAAAACCGACAGAGTCGGTTCTGTAAACAGCAACCGTGCGTTGTGGTTCAGTCAGACGGGACTGACAATTCGATGCCCAAAACAGCAGAAATAAATCTCCAAATGATACCAAAGTCGTATCTCGTGTTTATGTCTTTCCAGAAAGTACTCATTCAGCTTATTCCGATCTACGGGCTGAAAGTTATGAGCAATATCGTCAGACTGTGTTTTTCTGAAACAGCAGTCTGTTCGATGTAACAACCTGACCTTCGAACCAGATAGGATCCAAATTGGTTCTACAAAAGAATACCAAAGTCATAGCTCGTGTTTCAACCTTTCCAACAAGTATTAGAACACACTTATCCGATGCATGAGCTAGAAGATATGAGCAAAAAGGCACAAGCGTAAGTTTCTGAAACGGCATAGAGGACCTCTTAGTTTCAGATAGTGAACCTGAACTTTTAGACCCTGTAAAACTCAAAACCAGTCTTTCCTTAGACTACCAAAGTTGAAGCTCGTGATTCAAGCTTTCCAGAAAATGCTCATTTTCCTTATTCCGACAATCGAGCTGAGAGTTACGGGGAAAATCAACCAGGCTGTCATTCTGAAAAACAGGAACAGCACCTCTGAACAAAACATAGCATAACTCCCTCAATCTGGATTCAAATGACATAAAACCTATTTGAAAATTTAGTTGACTTCTTTAGGTTTCCAGAACATGTGAGATCACTCAAATCCAAGATTCGAGCAAAAAGTTATGGATTTTCTTTGCTTAACGAGTTTTTGAAATTCCTGAGGTTATAAAAATTCAGACTTTTAGGGTTGCTATTTTTATCATGAATGCATCTTAATTGCCCTATCCGTCCTCACCAACGAAAAGAAAATAATAATAATACCGTCTCAACGGTATACGAATTTCGGGGTGGCGACCCACACTCAACCACGTAAGTCAGTCTAAATTATCGACACACACCTACTAGCGTTGTTATGTACCTGCAGAAGATTCATTCCATAAACAGTACATCAAATTCAAAAGAAACTACGAAAATAAGCACAGTTCTACTAGTAACGACCCATAGAAAGGATCGCCCCGTGGTAAGCCACGAGCCAACTTTGTCCCGTATTCTCCGTCCGCGGGCACGGACCGCTAATTTAAATACGGACATACCCGAGCCACGGCCGTAGGTGCAAGTAATTAAACAATCATAACCCGGGGTTAGCATTGCCACGGTTACAACTAATATAGTCCTTACGGACACGTCCTCACACGATAACGTCCTAGTTTTCGAAAATAGGCTGCTTAAGGTGTTGTAATATCCCCATGACGGCTCGATACCACGCCGTGACGGACCCGCCTCACGAAGAGGCGTTTCCGTCTCCGGGATCATCATGGGTGGCATCACGCGCTGTGATACCCGATATTACAACATACAAACATAAGCATAGCACAATGAATATAAGTACAAGTCTCTTACATTCATCCCAAGTACCTTAGTACATCGAGTCTCATGAGCATCGAAGCTAATAAGTTTGGAAACAATTGAACAACGGAAGCATAAAAATACAATCGCTCTCTCGGCGATACATCACGGGCATCCGGCAGAGACAGATGTTCCTGCCCTAGAACATCTTACCGGCACATCAACTCCTCTACTCGTCCGGACCGCACCACTCCCAAGTGTAGTGGCCTCCGTGTGAAGTCCGGTCTCGCCGGACGTCATCTCCAAGCATCTAAGTCCTGTCCGGTGGGATCCTCTCGAAAACCATATAGAGCAAAGCCCCGAGCAACTAGAGCTCAGCAAGACCGACCCGTCAAGGTGGCCATCTACGACCGACTCCTAGACATGCAAAGGTCGGGGGTAGGATTCATTAAGCACTAAGCTAGCCTACAAGTGAATCCTTACTTTCAACTTTTAGCGATTTAATTAAGTTGCAAGAAAGAATAAATTTAATTTACACTAAGCTACTTCATTACGTGTTTCTAAACAAGTAATTAAGCAAAACAGCAAATTAATCGTAATCATCATCATCAATGTTTCTCTTCTTACTACGTTCCGGTCGACGGGACAAGTGGTACTCGTTCATCGTGAGGGGCAGCGATTCGAATCGATTTACATCCTGCAGGAGAAACCTGATTGCACGTCACATAGGCGCTTCCCGAAGCCGCATGAGACAACCTTTCGCTTCGATCACCACTCAGCCGACTCAAATCCACCTCCTACGAGCAAGGGTCCCTCAACGCGAAGCCGTCCCGGACGTCAACCGTGAGCGGATGGCTCCCTTCCCGCACTCTCCCGGCCTCCACCGGAGATGGGTATTGTTCGACCTTGCGGCTCCCGTCGCTACATCGGTTCATCGGGCCCATAAACACCAGCATGCAAACAGTACGTTCAAACTTATCCACATGGGCCGGACACGACGCGGTCCTTGTGTGCACGAGACGGGGCTACAACCTTGAAGACTCTTTCAGTCCTTCACATTCCACCTAAGTTGCCCGTCCGGCCTCCAATTTTCCATTCTCTTCACATTACTTAGCATCGTGTCCAAAAAGGTGATTGTCCTATCTACGAGTGGTTTCCGTACCACTCGACGGATCATCGCCCTAATTAAGCTAGCATCTAGCGTAGGGTGATCGAACTAGGGTAAATAGAATCCTATCGCATGCTAGGGTTTTCATCACAACTCCTGTAGACCTAATCCACAATACGGACCTACAAGCATAGTGATGAAAATAAAATACTTAAACTAAAAGGTTGTGCACCGGGCTTGCCTTGAGCTTGACCCCGAGCAGCTGGGTCAACAACAGCAGTAGCTTCCGGCGCCTCCTCGCCGGTTACCACGTTCACCACCGCAGCTACATGATGCAAAGGTGATGTGTAAATTTTTTTGATGAAAACATGATATGGAATATTTTACGGAATACGTGCGGATTTCATCAATTACATGTAATTCATGAGTATAAATTAACTTGGTGTCCAGCGAGGTGAAAAGATTTAATTGCGATTAACCAATTTAATTTACTCCATCAACTCCCATGAAGCGATTAAATCATTATCACATGTGCAAGAGAAATAATTCAATAATCCTAGCAAAACTAGGTAAAATAGCAATTAAATTGCCTCTGGTCCTTAAGCACATGCTATGGATAATAATTAAGCTAAGCTTCATAATTTGGGGCAATTAAACAATTAACTAAGCATTTAACTTAAGTCTCTTAAGAAGAAGTTAACTTAATTAAATTGCCTCTGATTATGCCAACCTAAATGCACTATAAAATAGTACATGTCTCAAGGAGTCCAACACAATTTAGTTTGCAATTTTTCGAGGTCTAGAACTCTAGATATGAATTTTTGAAGTTGCATGAATTTCCTGGCAATTTATTTAAATTCTGTAATTTCGGAAAGGGTTTAAAAAGGCACGTGGGCTGAATTCAGCCCAATCGGACTGGCCTGGCAGACAGCCCACAGGGCGAAGCAGCCCAGGAGCGAGCAGCAGCCCACAGGGCGGCACAACCCACGAGCGGCATCGACCTGCCGTTCCCATGGCGGCCGGAGGGTCGTCGGAGCCGCGGCGATTCGCCGGCACGAGGTGAAACGACCACCAAAAATGCTAATAAAAATACCAGCGCGCTCATAATCACAACGTGGATCCATCCGACATGGTCCCGAGATCAGGTGCTCACCGGAAGATGACCGGCAACGAAGCACGCGTGAGCTCGCAGTCTGACGACGTTCGGCGAGGTCGTGCGCTTCGTAGGATCGACCAAATCGAGCGCCGTTTGTTCCTAGAGCTTCGTGGCAGCTAGGAGAAGGCCGGCACGAAGTTCATTGTTGTTGGAGATGGCCGGAAGTGGGGGCGCGACGGAGGAGCAGAGGCGACGGACGGTGGCGGCCGGGGAAAAGTGCAAAAACGACCGGTTCCTTCAACGAAACAGGGTGAAACTTGGTGAGGGAGTTCGGCTGCGAGTCACGCACGCAAGGAATCAAGGATGATGTGACGAAACTCACCGGGGAGGACAAATTTCACGGTGGAGCCATGGGAGGTCGTCAGTGGCGGTGCCGGAGAGAAATGTCGATTGCTCACAGCTTGGGAAAGGAACGGGGATGGCCTCTCGGGTGGGGCTGAGGTAGTTCAGGGCGCGTCCATTGCGGGCCTCGGCTCGGGCTAGGAGCGAGCAGGGCGGCTGTGCGTCGAAGCTTGGGAAGGCGCGGCAATGGCGGAGCTCTTGCTCTGTTCCCTGCTGCTGCGCTGGAGGGAAGAGCTGAGAGGGAAGTGAGACGCAGAGGGAGGAGAGCGGGCAGGGAAGGGCCGAGGTGAGTGCGTCGTGGTGGGGCGAGCTTGCAGGGAAACGGCGCCACGTACGGTGCAGCTGGCGTCAATTCTCTGTTGCGGTCGTCCGTGAGGGAGAAGAAAACGAGAAGGAGGCGCTGACATGTGGGTCCCGCCGAATATTCCACAGCATTTTTCTTTTTCTCCCGAATTTCCAAACGTGGCTCGATTCAATTTTCAAAATTCAAATCAGAGGCGTTCCCCAACTCGAAAATTAAAAAGGAGAATTGTCCTGGACAGTACAACTCTAGAACGTGACATGCACGCTGAGTTTACTCAAAAACTCTTTCTAGATTAAATCTGAAAATTCAGAGAAAGTGCTTAAAAGTTAAGATTCTCTGATTTATTTGAGGTATCAAAACTTGATGAAATCCAGTGGGGTTTGGTCCTAGATTTTTCATTTGACATGCCCTACAACATATATTTTTGGTTGACCATACTTGTATTGTAGAAATTTGAGTTGTAGTTCAAACCAGAGTGTTTTTAAATTTATTCACTGCCCAAAACACTTTGCATGTCAATGGAATTTCTTGGGTAGGTTGATCCAGTCCTGGGATTAGTTTTAAAAATGCTAACTCGTAAAAATACAACACGGAGTGTCACAGAG